>LBNU01015849.1:75867-96344 GCA_014162995.1 Artemisia annua
ATATATATATATATATATATATAGTATATATATATATATATATATATTAATATATATATATAGTATTATATTATATGTATATTAATATATATTAATATATTAATAATTATATATTTAATATTATATTATAGATATAATATATATTGATATGATATATAAGTGTGTGTGTGTTGTGTGTGTGTGTGTGATATTTATATATTGTTATATATATATATTATTATATATATTATATATATATTATTATAGTACGGCTTATATATAATATATATGTAGTATATATATATATATATATAATGACTATAAGTACTATATACTTACCTTATATATAGTTAATATATAGATATATACTATATATATATAGTAGTATATTATATATTATTTAATATAACTTTAAACTCTAATTATGATAATTATAAATTTTAAAAAAAATTGCAACAAACACATTTATTTTAAGGGTACGATGTCCTTGGGTTCAAATGAATGACCAAAAACAATATATCAAGAAAATGTTTAACTTCACGAAAAAAATTCACCTTATCACATATCTAATACGAATACATGAAATAACTATCAAATATATCATGGATTTTATATATTATAGATCATAGATAAAATATGTTTGCAATGAAAGCGTATATATTACTGCCAACAAGTTTATAAATAAAGAAAAAATACATTTAAAAAGTATTTTCTATAACTATAATTGTTATACTCTAAAGTTGTAAATTTAAATTAAATAGTTATTTGGATATATATGACATATTTAAGGTTTACGAATGATATATATGTAATTATAAGTTTAGATTGGATATATATGCAATTTTTAAGCCTTTGGAAGGATATATATGCAATAAAATGTTTAAGTTGGATATATACGCAATTTTGAGCTTTTGCAGGGATATATATACAGTTCACCTTTGAACTCACCAACCTTCGTGTTAACACTTTTAACATGTTTTTCTCAGGTTCTTAAGGCGATTGCTTACTTTTAGAGGCACTTGGCAGGGCACGGTCATAGACTACTTTTACATTTGAGACTATTTAAATAAATGGGCCTTGTATTTCCCCACATGAGTCATGTTTTGATACCCAATTAATCTTTTAAAAGTAAATTCTTTTTGAAACGGATAAAGTAAATCCGTTCTCTTTACTTTGTGTTGTGATCCAATTTAGTAGCACCCCATCGACATTATCTTCCGTTGTGACCAATTTTTGGGGGTGTTATAGATTGGTATCAGAGCCTTAGTTATAGAGAACTGGGTATATTTTTAACACCTACACTATAACCAGTTTTACAAAAATAAAACTCTATGACCACAACTTGCCTGTCTGCCAAGCCTGTTGCCTTACTTATTATTCGACTCCAAGTTTGGACACTTGTCTTAGTCTTACAAATCAACTTTTAAAAGTAAGGGACATATTACTTGTGTAACTGAGCTAAGTATTTCAAAATTCATTGAACCTCAGTGGAGTATAGACTTATCACATATATTCAACTAGGGATAGTGGGACATAGCCTGATCACCTATGTCTGACTCAGAGGTGAATTTTGCGATACTGAGAATAGTTATAGCAGAGTTATGTTCTGATTGATTTCTATTTGATTTCTGAAAAGTGCAACAATTTCTATGTGTATACATAAGCCTTGCATATCATAATATTTCACGTCTACACAAAACATACTAGCATCATAATACTTTTTCATCACAATACTTTTTATCTCTTGAATGGAATACTTTTTCATCACAATCTGGTTATGTTACAGTCACCTCTACCCCAAACCTTACACTCAAGTGATGAACCGGGTTAGATCACTAGCCGATCTAGGAACGACCCTCTATAGTACCTATGAGAAGGATCTTTTGATGAAAGTAAACAATTGAAGGACCATTGAACCTTTGGCAAGGTCTAGAAAACATACAATAAGTTGACTTACGACCCAGCAGAAACCTTAAAACTTTACGTAGTAACTTGAGCCACTATCTTTGAAACAGATACCTAAACCTTCACTCATCCCTAGGGAATACCAGTTGGTTGCCATGCTACCCTCTTATAAAATAATAAATTGTGTCGCTATAAACAAACAAACTGTTTTCAATTATCCTACAGACCATTTTGCGGTCATCCTGCAAAATGTTTCACCACTATATCATAAAAATCAAAAAATTTGACCTTATACTATTTTATAAACAATTTATTATTCTCCTACTTTCCTATAAAATGTTTAACCCTCATGTCATTTTGCCTTCTAGGAGTTCTAGATAATTCATTTTTATATGACCTCACTCCTACACCGAGATAACATCGCGAAGTTAAGACAAGAACCGCCACCCTATTGAACTTACTACATAAATCATTGTAACCTCACCAAATCATCAAATAGAGGACTTACCAATGGTAGATAACCTAAATACCCTCCCACAAATGAAGAGAAACCGTTAAACAACCTAGTGAGGCCTAAATCTGTTACACATATCATCACCTCTTCTGAGACACTACACTATCAGATAACACGAACTGAAATCCAGGACAAATTTCTTTTAAGGGGGTAGACTGTAACAACCCGTAATTTTCAAGACTTATTTTTACAATAAATTATACTTATCTTTCAATTACGAACTTTTCTAAACTTATTTGACTTGAAAATGAGAAGATATCTCGCAAAACGTGAAAATCGCACACAACGTGTACCGACACAACTGTAAGCTCAATAAACAATTTAGTTTGATTATTATATTATTTATGAGAAACAAGTCATATGAATACTCGTTTTTATTGGAAAAATTATTTTGAAAACAATGGCGTAATATTCGTGTCCTAAATCGAATGTTTTCGAGCCTAAACGAGTCCCGAACATTAAAACTTGACAAAATTACACAAATTACAACAATGGTCCTTGTGATTATATTTACACCGCCGCCCCTCAAACTATTATACCTTTACACATTTAAAAAAAAAAAAAAAAAAAAAAAATCTAACTATATAAGAGATGTAGCTAGGGTTTCGTATCATAATTCTCAAACCCTAAATTTTTCTTTGCCTCCCTCCTCTCTCTCTAATAACCACAGCCACCATGATGGCCAGCCACCACTTCAGCCACCGTGTGTCGTCGTTCGTCACCATCACCCTCAAAACCACGACCACCATTACCATCAACACCTTCAGCCACCACTACACATCACGCCGCCATCACAATCAAACCATCAAGAGACCAAGAAGATGGAGATCATGTATTTTGGGTCTTGATCGTGAGATAGGGTTTTTTTATAAATAATATAAACAAAGGGTTATTTATTTTAAGCTTATTTTTCGTGGTTAATGGGTGTTATCTTGGTTAAGCTTATTTTGTCATGCTTATTTTGAAACTGCCATGCTTAAACTGCTTATATGGTTGCACTTATAATTAATTTTGCTTTTACATTTTGGGCTCAAAGTTTGGTTTGGAATCTCTACTATAGGCCGAAACTATGGTACAGGGTTGTTGGGCCTAAAACTCGTTAATGGGCTAATGATACGACCTATTTGGCTTAATTAATAAATTGGTTAATGACCTAACTGATCATTATTGTCGGACGAAACTTGTAATTATTATCGGACTAATTATATAATAGTTATCGGACTAAAACCATCGGGTTGAACAAGTATTGAACAACTGTACTACTTATTGGATTTTTATCAGACTACATATATTAGAAAAAATCGGTTATGTAATGGACAACTCATATTGGACAATATCGGTTACGTAATGGGCAACACATACTGGACAAATACATAATGCACAACTCATATTGGACAACTCTTTAATTGACAACTCCTTAATGGACTACTATTGGACTGCGAAGCCCAATAATTATTAATGTTAATCCGTTAAATGATTTAAACCCATCTAAATCAGACTAATTATTATCAAAATATGTTTTGATTTATGAAATATGTTTTGATTGCGAATCATATCAAACTCTTACTTATATGCTTATTATCGTTAAAAACTTCTTTCGATCTAAAAACTAATAATAACGGAAGATATGGTTCTATATTAAAAACCTTATATTTTAATTACGAAACCACTTGGGATTTTGGGGTAAATGCCGACACTTACCAATTGACCTACTTTTGTTGACTTGTTTCTTTCTCGTTATTTTCTTGACTCCTCTTTGTCATTTTTTTTTTCGACTCAAGTTCTCGTCAATACTTTCTTAACTTACTCTTTTAACATTACTTCTTGTTTGCTCTTTTACTACTTTTCTTTATAATATCTATACGCTATATATGTATATTATACTTTGGCATGCATATTCAGGAGTCTATACTTTCTTACCACCACACGAACGATGATACCAAACTCTTTTACAGACAATGATACGAGTATTCCACGAAAAATAGAACATTTTATCTTTTAAAAGACTCATATACATTATACTATGATACGAGACTACTTACTTTTGGATGCACTTGGCAAGGCAGGGTCATAGACTACTTTTACATTTGGGACTACTTAAATAAATGGGCCTTGTATTTCCGCACATGAGTCATGTTTTGAAACTCAATTAATCTTTTAAATGTAAATTATCATTAAAACGGATAAGGTAAATCCGTTATCTTTACCTTGTGTTGTGATCCAATTTAGTAGCACCCCAACGACATTATCTTTCGCTGCGACCCATTTTTGGGGGTGTTACAGTATTGTACAAAACATTGTTGCTTCAAGTTGAGTTTACAACATATACACAACATTATGATGATTCGAATAGCTCGTAATCATAAAGAGGGAGAAGTAGTGTACTTGGAGATTTATTGGGTCAATGAAAAAGGGCTGTAGGCATATACACTATTGATTTTTCCGGTAGGTTAGCCGGGTATTTTTTTCCATGATTTTGTTGGTTGGGGAATTTGTGCTTAGATAATGTATACATACATCAGGGCTTATTTACCAACTTGGATGCATTCTTTATGATTTATGTTGATACGATGCTCCCTGAACATACAACCACGATGCTAGAGTCTACTTTCTTCGCTGCGTATTTGAAGACTAAAGAGATTTTATGATGGTTTTCAGTTTGGGAGGGAGCAAATTAAAGAAGAAGACTAAAGATATTTTATATGTACTTATAGGACTCATTGTAGTTGTTCACGTGTGACGCTATCTAGCTTTGCTATTTTGTGAAGATAACGTCTTACACGTGAATTGTACTAGATACATAATATAGCTATGCCCGCAGGGACTAATAATGTACACGAGGCAAACTATTGTTGTAATGAGTTTATAAATGCCCCTCATGACTCTCTATGAGGGGTGTGGGAAAGTGTTACTTCATTCATTTCTTTCATATTAATAAAACACTCAATTCTTTCACCGTTCTCTCTCTACTTTCTCTCTCTAACATATTTACTTATTTAGTGTTTATCACCAATCCCGACCTCCCAACCTCGTATGTCCTTATGAATCTTTAGGGCATGTTTGGTATGTGGGATTTGCTTGGGTTTTGGATTTAATAAATGCAAATCTAATGTTTGGTTGTGTTTATAGGGTTCAAAAATAGGACTCAACCCCAATGGTCCCACACTTTTCAAAAGTAGGGGGAGGGGTGGGATTTCATAAATATTCATGTTTTTTGTGGGCCTCACTTACACCTCTACTCTCATTATCTTTATATTTATTTTTAATAATAATAATTTTTTTTTACAAAAATATTATATAAATAATTCATACTATTAAATATTATTTTCTCTCTCCTACATCAAATCCAAATCCAAATCCTAATCTACAACTTTAGCTTCAAATCCAAATCCTAATCTAAACCCATCTACAAACCAAACGGGCCCTTAATGTTTACAATAAGAATGGCATATGGCGTATGCATCTTCAACTTGGAAAATTCTTTGACTAGAGCTCAAATGCCATATGCAGTATGAGTGGCATACGACGTATCCATCTGGCTAAAAAATGCACTCTATCATACTTTGGCAATTTAACTTGATTTTCAGTGTTTTCCACAAGAATTCCCTTTTGCTCTAGATAATTACTAAAACAAACATTTAGAGTAATTAAGTACAATATTCAATAAAAACAGGGCAAAAATGAGTAATTATCGTGAGAATTAGATAAAACATGTATACGTTAGGAGCTATCATTTTCTTGATCAATCACTAGCACACTGCTGTACTCGCTTAAGAGCTAGTGCGTAAAACTGTGAGGTATCTTGCTTTAGATTCTTTTGTCTGCATTGATCTCCCATTTTCAAAAAAATGTATCTAAAGTTTTTGTGTTTCATTTGATTAGTTATCAACTATATTTGGATCGCTGGCTCTGGTAAAAATGTAGAAGGGATTTTGTATTTTCTGTTGCTTGTTTTATGATAATTGTTATAAAATAATAAAAATTTGACACTATGTTTTCCGTCAGTCATACCAGAGCCACTTATACGAGCTTATAAGTATACGTGATTTTTTTAAACATGAATTTTATGTTTATAGTGTCTGACGCGTGGGTTTTGCAACCTTCGCAGTAGGTTTTACCTCTCAAGGGATCTTGAGAAGCTTACAACCCCACCAGCCAGTGTATCTGACCGGTGTAGTATAGTGTAGTGGCAAGTACCGGGGGATTGATCGTTCTCTCGGGGAATAGTGTCGTTTGGATTGAAAACTACTCTAATTAGGTCTAAGGGTAGGGATGATTCTTTTTGTACTTTTATATTTTATGAAAAGCAAGTAAAAATCTCGGGTATTTGGAAGAGTGGGCGGAATTAGTTGCTAGTCAACTAACCCAAATATCTACTAATGCAAATAAAATAAAATAACAAGAAAAGTAAATTGGTTGTGAAACTTATATAGAGAAAAGTGTGTTTACTTAGATTTCCTTACTCCCTAGCTATCTTTTACCGGTTAATTGGTTTGTTACAATTGTGTGGATGACGGGTTGTATTCCTTTAAACCATTCGTAGGGCCGTGTACGATCTTCCCTAACTCTATAAGCTCCTACTTCACTCCTATGTCGAGCCGACTAAAAGCTCCTAACATGGGATCACTAGAATTCGCTTATGCATTAAATACAACCATATAATCGTANNGTGAGACTCGGCCATTCTGGCCAAGACCCAGTTAGAACCACGTGAGACTCGGCCATTCTGGCCAAGACCCAGTTAGAACCACGTGAGACTCGGCTATTCTGGCCAAGACCGAGTTAGAACCACGAGAGACTTGGCTATTCTGGCCAAGACCCAGTTAGAACCACGTTCTGGCCAAGACCCAGTTAGAACCACGAGAGACACCGCCATTCGGGCCAAGACCCAGTTAGAACCGTGTGAGACTCGTCCATTCTGGCCAAGACCCAGTTAGAACCACGGGAGACTCGGCCATTCTGGCCAAGACCCAGTAATGATTTACAAAAAATTTAATCTCACAACGGTCTCGTAATGATTTACAAGTACAAGTTCTAGAATAAATAAAATCACCGGCACACTCATAACAAAAGATTCGAGCATATAAGATTTATGCTAGATATGAATAGGCTAAAATCCTCACAATTTAGTGGAAAGGGTTATAATGTGTGCTAGCAAGTGTTATCGATCCAAAAGTGGATTACAATATTAATCGGGACACATCTCAATTCTTTCAAAATTACTGATTTTTCCAGTGGATAGATCCAGTTATTCTAATAAATTACTCCTAAAAGTGTGAAAACAACTAGATTACAAGGACAAACAAAAATTTAATAATTAACTCGATATTAGACTTAATTTCTTATTTACCTACTCACCCCCCCCCCCACACACTTAAGTTAAGCATTTTCCTCAATGTGATAAACGAACTTAAAAGTATGAAAGTAGGGAAAATGAGAAAATAAACCATGATATCCGGTTTTATGTTTCTATCCAATCTTCTGTTTCTTGCAATCAACACCTGCATTATTAGAAAACAAAAACAAACAAACAAAAAGCATTGCAATTTTATTCAAAGCAGTGGCACACCCCCACACTTAAGTTTGACCAAGTGGTAAAACTTCGGAGTGTAAACACTGAAAATAGAAACAAGAATATTAAAAATAAACACACGGGTTGCCTCCCGAGAAGCGCTTGTTTTATTAACGAGTCCTCAGCTGGACTCAAACTTCGAATAGATTATGTAGTTGTAGTGTTACAATTCCTTTTAGGGATGTACACCACATTTCCTATCACAATTCCCTCCCCTGTTTCATCTATGTTTTCCAATGTAACTTTTTCCCATGCTCTAGGAAGAGCATCATAGATAAAACCATTATTGTGTGCCCAAGGGATCATTCCCTTGTGTGGAGCCATGAATGTGATAGCTTCATATTCAAATTCGGATGGAATTTCTTCATTAGAAATTACGTTTAATTGCTCTTTATCATAATAGAGTTTAATTTGGTGCCCATTTACAATGAAACTTCCACCATGTTTGTCATAAAGTTCAACATAACCTGATGGAAATCCATGTTTCACTACATATGGTCCAAACCATTTTGGCTTGAGTTTCAGAGCTTTAAACTTGTATTTCATATTGAAGAGCAGAACTTTATCTCCAGCTTTGAATTGTTTTCGAATTCTCAGCTTTCTATCGTGGTAAGCTTTGGTTCTTGCTTTGTATAGCTTGGAGTTCTCATAAGCTTGAAGTCTTAACTCATCGAGTTCATGCAATTGCAAAAATCTCTTTTCTCCAGCTATTTTTAGATTAGGATTACAGCTTCTTAGCGCCCAATAAGCACGATGTTCAAGTTCGAATGGCAAATGACATGTTTTCCCATACAAGAGTCTATATGGTGTTGTACCAATTGGTGTCTTATACGCCGTACGAAATGCCCATAGAGCGTCGTCTAATTTCCTTGACCATACGGCAGGATTGTCCTTAACCGTTTTTTCAAGTATTCTTTTTATAGCTCTATTGGTATTTTCGACTTGACCACTAGTTTGTGGATGATAAACTGTAGCAAAATGATGATGAACTCCATATCGTTTCATTACTTTCTCCATTTGTTTATTACAGAAATGGGATCCTCTATCACTTATTAAAGCTTTAGGAATTCCATAGCGAGCGAAAAGCTTTTTGAGAAAGTTGACAACAACTCGTGCATCGTTAGTAGGAAGAGCTTCAGCTTCAACCCATTTGGAAACATAATCGATTGCAACGAGGATATATTCGTATTTGTGTGATTTAGGGAAGGGTCCCATAAAATCAATTCCCCAAATGTCAAATATTTCACAGACTTGAATGCTCTTTTGAGGCATTTCGTCTCTACGAGAAAGGTTACCGGATTTTTGGCACGCATCGCAGTTTTGAACGAGAGTATATGCTTCTTTGAAAATTGTAGGCCAATAGAATCCAGCATCAAAAACTTTTTTAGCTGTAGTGGAAGGACTATAATGTCCCCCAGTTGGGCCATGATGACATTCATCAAGAATTTCTTGTTTCGGCACCCGAAACACATCTTCGTATCATTCCATCCTTGCACATTTTAAAAAGGTAAGGTTTCTCACAATAATAGTGTTTTAGTTCTGAAAAGAACTTACTACGTTGGTAGTGACTCATCCCTTTTTTAAGAATATCTCCTGCAAGATAATTTGCGTAATCTGCAAACCATGGTACTTCCTCATCATCATCTTTATCTATCGTCATGAGAGTTTCATCTGGAAAATAATCGTTAATTTCATTTTCTTTTAATTCTTCCAAATTCGGATTCTCGAGACGTGACAAATGATCAGCTGCAAGATTTTCTGCTCCTTTCTTGTCTTTTATTTCGATATCGAATTCTTGCAGTAGTAAAATCCATCTGATAAGACGCGGTTTTGCATCTTGTTTGGTAAACAGATATTTGAGTGCGGAATGATCTGTAAAAACTATCGTTTTTGAAAGCACGAGATAAGATCTGAATTTGTCGAATGCAAAAACTACGGCTAATAATTCCTTTTCTGTAACCGTATAATTTTGTTGAGCATTGTTGAGTGTTTTACTAGCGAAGTATACAGGATGAAAATGTTTTCCTTCACGTTGTCCTAAAACAGCTCCAACAGCGAAATCGCTTGCATCACACATGAGTTCAAATGGTAGTGACCAATTAGGTGCAACCATAATTGGGGCACTAGTCAATTGACTTTTCAATGTTTCGAAAGCTTTAATGCAGTCTGCATTGAAATCAAATACAAAATCCTTTTCTAAAAGTTTAGTCATAGGACGTGAGATTTTTGAAATATCTTTGATAAATCGGCGGTAAAAACCGGCATGTCCTAGAAAACTTCTAACGCCTTTAACGTTAGTTGGTGGTGGTAATTTGGTGATAACATCTATTTTAGCTTTGTCTACTTCCATTCCTGAACTTGATATCTTGTGTCCTAACACAATTCCTTCAGTTACCATGAAATGCATTTTTCCCAATTAAGAACTAGATGTGCAGCTTCACATCTCTCAAGCATTTTATCGAGATTGGAAAGACAAGTTTCAAAAGAATCACCAAAAACTGAAAAGTCATCCATAAAAACTTCCATAGATGTCTCAAGCATGTCTTGGAATATTGCGATCATACATCTTTGAAAAGTTACAGGTGCATTACATAGACCAAAGGGCATACGCCGGTAAGCGTAAGTTCCAAAAGGACATGTAAATGTGGTTTTCTCTTGATCGGCTGGATCGATAGGAATTTGGAAATATCCCTAAAAACCATCAAGGAAGCAAAAGTATTTGTTCCCTGCTAATCTTTCGAGCATCTGATCCATGAACGGTAGAGGAAAATGATCTTTCCTGGTGGCTTTGTTAAGTTTTCTGTAATCAATACATACTCGCCATCCAGTGACAGTTCTAGTAGGAACTAATTCATTCCTTTCATTGGTCACTACAGTCATTCCTCCTTTCTTCGGAACATAATGAACTGGACTCACCCATGGACTATCCTCGATAGGATAAATAATTCCTGCATCAAGAAGTTTAATGATTTCCTTCTTAACAACTTCTTTCATATTGGGTTTGAGTCGACGTTGTCTTTCTACAACGGGTTTAGTACCTTCTTCACAATTGATTTTGTGTTTGCAAAAATCTGGGCTAATTCCTGGAATATCGGAAGTTTTCCACGCAAAAGCGCGTTTATGCTTCTTAAGAACAGAAACGAGTCTTTCTTTTTGATTTGTTTCGAGCAACGACGATATGACTACTGGAAGAAGTGAATTTTCTTCTAAGTAGGCGTATTCGAGATTATTGGGAAGGGGTTTGAGTTCCAAATCAATGGGTGGTTCTTCTAGAGATGTTTTGATTTTCATTTGATCTTTTTCAGTGATATCTTCAAATTTCTCTTCTTTCTCTTCTTCTTCTTCTTCTAATTTTACTTCCATGAATTCCTCAAATTCTTTATCAGAATCTGTTTCACTGATCTTTTCTGAAGTAGTCATGAATGATTTTGAATCGTCAAGTAATGCATCCAATTCTTCTTCAGTGACTTCATCAATGGTTATAGCATGTGTCATCACTGGAATTTGGATATTTAATTGCTTTGTCGATTAAGAAGGTGATTCGATCTTCTCCTACTCCAAGATTGAGTTCTCTGCCTTTGACTTTGATCATGGCGTCAGCAGTGTTTAAGAAAGGTCTTCCTAAGATTAAGGGTACTCGACTATCTTCCTCCATTTCTAATATGACAAAATCCACAGGAAAAACAAATTTACCAACTTGAACAAGCATATTTTCAGCAACCCCAACAGGATATTGGTATGTATGGTTAGCTAATCTTATACTCATCTTAGTAGGTTTCAATGTATTGATGGAAAGTTTAGAATACAACGAATAGGGCATCAAATTGATACTTGCACCTAGATCGGCTAAAGCATCGCATGTGATGTTGTTTCCTAATGTACATGGTATAAGAAAACTTCTGGGATCTCCGAGTTTCGGTGGAATTTTGTTTTGAATGATAGCAGAGCATTCTTCATTGAGAACGGTAGCGGAAATTTGTTCTAACTTGTTTCGATGATTAAGAAGTTCTATCAAAAATTTCCCATAATTGGGCATTCCAGCTAGAACATCAACGAGGGGTACGTTAATTCTAACTTCTTTGATCATCTCTATAAACTTCTTATTTCGCTCCTCTCTTTTCTCTGTTCTTAGGGCTTGTGGATATGGTATTTTCGGTGTATAAGGTTTTATTGGTGGAACGGTATTTTCTTTGGTTGGTGTTTGGGTTGGTTTTTCTTTAGCTGCTTCTTCTTCAGCTTCTTCCTCTTCCTCATCTTGAATGATAGTATTATCGGTAGGAACGGGTGGTGGATCGTATGAGAGACCACTTCGAGTGAATACAGCATTGATATGCTCATTTCTGGTTTGTGGTGGACGATAACTCTTATCATTTGATCCAGACGGTTTTGGATTAGATTGGGTGTTACTTGGTAATGTACCAGGAATTCGAGAAGAAAATTGATCAGAAAGTCTACCAAATTTTTGTTCAAGATCCTGGATAGAAGCTTGATGATTTTTCTGACCTTGCTCAACTTTGGTTTTGAGATTGAAAAATTGAGTTATTACAAACTCATTTGTAGCTCTTTGAGTAGTTACGAAATCTCGCATCAGTTTTTCGAAATCAGACTCTTCCTTTTTATCGGAATTTGGTGGGTTTGGATTGTCTGCTCGGGGTTGAGAATCACGGTTCTTATCCCTTTGTTGGCGGTCTTGCCAATTTCCAGAACTTCTTCCGTAATAATTACCACGAAAACCTCCTCCACGATATCCTCCTTGGACATAGTTGGCTTCCCCTTCGTTGGGTCTATTCATAGGTTGGTCATCACACTCGGATGATGTGTGATTTCCTCCACAATTATTACAGCCATCTCGCATTTCTTTCATTTCTCCTTTTATATCTTTGTATTGCGAGTCGATTTTAGAAGTCAAGGCTTCTATTTTCTCCATGAGTTTCGAATTATCTGAACTTTCGGCAAAAGCAACGGTTTTTCGCATGGGTTTGGTTTTGGAATCTTTTGACCAATCGAGTTTAAGGAGTACTCGATCTTCAAGAAGTTGATATGCCTCGTTAGGAGTTTTGTAAAGAAAAATTCCTCCGGCATCAAGGATTGCTTGGGATGCTTCATCAAGACCATGATAAAAGATTTGGATTATGGTTCCTTTTCCTAAATTATGACCATGACAACTTCGAAGCAAATCTTTCATGCGAAGCCAAGCTTCAACAAGAGATTCATTAGGATTTTGTGTGAAAGCACGGATTTCTCCCATTAATCTATCATACATGGCAGGTGGAAAGAATCGGCTTACAAAAGCTTGCCTCATCGCCTCCCAATTATTGATAGTTCCTGGGGTTAATTCGTTATACCATACTTTGGCATCTCCGGCGAGTGATGATGGAAAAAGTTTGAGCTTAATAGCATCGACATTGGTATCTCCATAACGAAACATGCCACAAATTTCAATGAATTCGGCAATGTGTTTATGCGGATCGGCCCGCGAACGGCCATCAAATTGACGGTCTTTGATCATAGAAAGATGGTGACCTTTAACGGTAAAGTTTTCACCAAGGTCGGCGACAACAATAGCAGCTCCAGGAGTAGGTGCTACGGTTCGATTGACGGCCCACATGGGTTGATCGTCAGCCATGGGTATTGGTTTAAAAAGATCGGAAATCGGATGTTCTTCGGAAAGATTATCAAACCAATTAAGAATAGATGAAGATCTCTTCTTATGAAACAAACTTTTGAGATTGGATAAAGGTGTACTAAGCTTTTTAGTAGTAGAACGAGTGTTCATACAACTACCAAGAGAATCGAGTCAATTACCTAAACAAAAGAACAAGAAAAATAAAATTTTCGAAAACAGAAAGTTGTATCCGAATCGGTTGGATGTCAAACCGATCGGTTGGATGCCACGGTAAAAATAAAAAACTGGAATCCGATCAGTTGGATTCTTCTGATGAAAAAAAATTATTTTTTTTTTTTAGAAAACGAACACGAAAAGAAACGGACTTTTAAAAACTTAAAAGAAACACAATCAAAATCCCCGGCAACGGCGCCAAAAACTTCATGTGCGTTTTGTTAGTGCAAATTTTAAATTTATAAGGGTGAATTACCGAATCTAGAAACAACACATACGAGCAAGTGAACTCGTCCGTTATATTAAGATATGATGGTAAGTCAGGATCGTTCGCAGGGATTTGTGAGTGAATCAAAATATAAGTCTAAAAGTAAATCTCTAATGTACGCAAATAAGATAATAAGCAAATTCAATAATTTAAAAACTACACTTGTTTAGATTAGTTTTCTACTTAATGACACGCATGATTGTGATAACTTTCGATAACATGTTGGTTGTGATAATTAGATGATGGTCTAATCTATTGTTTCTACAAGTTAAACCTTCGTCAAGATTTTAGTTCATAAAAACAAGCTTTAGGGTGTAAACCAATCAATTCAAGATCTATCCAAGGTTCATAAAATATGGTGACTATCTTAAACACAAGAGCAAACTCTTATTACAAATCAAATACTCTTAGGAAATGGTCATTACAAAAGGTAACGCATTCATAGACAAAAAGGTTACAATTGTTTATAAACATCTAAACTTTCGTCCAACTAAAGGTTTACAAACAATCTGATTTGATGTTATAAAAGCATTCTCATTACAATCATACTTCTTGTTTCTTTGTTTAGTCAAGAATAATTATGGTGAAAAGCAATCATTCATAGACAAATGATTATAACTAGTTGAATAATAACAAATCTTTCGACCCTTGAAACTATTATCAATTAGTTAACCTTGGCTCAACAAATGTCACTATGAAACTTAAGGTACAATTGGTTCTTAGGATTGACTTGAAATTGAATTAAAACATGTTATCACAATCATAACTATCACTAAGTATAAAACATCATCAAAACAAGTGTAAAAAGACTACTAGCTACTCATAGCAAACATGCAAATAAACTCAGAATATTTAACATTAGAATCCATGGTTATAAGTCTTACAATGCTTTGAAATTGATAACAAATGACAAGGTATTGATAACCTAAGTATTGGTGATGATTTCTTGAGATTTTTGGCCTCCGAATGTTGCTTCCTTGGTCCTCCAAAGTTCCTGGTTCTTTCTGCACGAATTTCCCTTCTTTGAGAGCTAGATGATGATAATAATTGAGAATAGTAATAAGAGTAAATGATCTCTTGAATTGTGTCTTCAATGGTGTACTCTTGGGGTCCTTTTAGGCTTGTCAAATACTCCTAGTAATGAATAGGGACTTAAATGCTGGAGCTTGGACAACAAGACACTAAGAAGGGCCTAGAACAATGGGACAAAAGACCAAGATTCGTGCACAAGAAGTTGTATTTTTCAGCAGAAATGTCCATCTGATCGGTTGCGGGTTGGCACCGATCGGATGGAAGTGGTAATTGTGGCTATCCGATCGGTTGTACTCCAACCAATCGGATGGTAGGTTCTGGTTGCCTTGGACTTTGACTTTTCCTTGTGTAGTTCTTTATGCACTATCCAAACTTGATTAACTCTGAACTTGGAACTTTGAGATGACAAAACTTAGGTTCTCCTTATGAAATGCGTCACAGATTGGACTTTTGAACTTGGGAATCTTGGTGTAATCGCATATACTTCATTTTCTTCACTTTTTCTCCGTTTTTCCTACATTTGGCTACATATGCTACAAAAACATACTTTGATACGATTTAGTGGCAAAAGCATATAAAAATAACCAAATAACATACACAAAAACACTAATAACGCTTCTAAAAACATGTTAACTTTGAGCGTTATCAAATCCCCCACACTTAAACTTTGCTTGTCCTCAAGCAAATCTAGAAGAAAACTAAATATCCACATGGTAACCGGAAGTGATTTCTGAAAATTGTGATGAGAATCCTCCTTATACAAGTACAAGTTAGATCATCCTTGTTAAGCTTTTATAAATGAAATATTGAGATGTTTGACAATACCCAACGATTTTCTTGCTCGATTAACACTTCTAAAACACCTCACGAAAGAAGAATAAGATATAATTCACTCATAACACTCATATATGGGGTAGCGTATATGATAAATCACACTCATTGCTCAGTCATGATCTAATTATTACCATAAGCTTGTACAAGAAACAAAACTACACCGCAATGGCGTAAGCACCAAGTCTACATATCAAAGAGATCTTTTATTCGGGTTTAGGCTAAAAAGGGTTAAGGGTAGGAATAAGACATGGGATTATTGAAGGGTAAGTGATGATTAAGAATATACAAACTAGTCCAAGTATATAGATCAAATGTTATTAGCTTTTCTTCCTTGAATCATAACCTCGTAGTCTTTGAGAACTTCATTCTTTCACGATCAATGCTTTATTTTATAGCTTCATTGGCTATACATAACACTATACATATCAAACTAACAACTTTTCTCTCTCTCTTTTTTTTTTCAAATAACTGAAATTCATAAAACTTGGAAACACTTGTCATCATATATATTGTGATGACTATACTTTTACTTGCTTCAATCGCTGATTCCTGAATTTCCACTTTCTCCATTCTTTCTTCATGATTCACAGTATAATTCTTCATAAAGCTAACAACTCACCAAGACTTGACTAAGGGTAAGGCTAGGCTGAAAAGTGTAAAATCTTTTTGTATTTTTATGGTTTTAACAAAAGAAAAGGAAAGGCTCAAAAGGTGTAACTAAGGGTATCTAGCGTTAAAGATGAACGCTAACAAAAGGGTTTAAAATTGGAAATTAACTAATCAATGTGACTAGCTAAAAATCAAGTAAGGAAGGCTATTTGGTTAAAATCCTAAGGTTGCCTCTTATCACGTATGTATACTTATATTACAAAAATGTAATCTCACAACGGTCTCGTAATGATTTACAAGTACAAGTTCTAGAATAAATAAAATCACCGGCACATTCATAACAAAAGATTCGAGCATATAAGATGTATGCTAGATATGAACAGGCTAAAATCCTCACAATTTGGTGGAAAGGGGTATAATGTGTGCTAGCAAATGTTAACAATCCAAAAGTGGATTGCAATATTAATCGAGACACATCTCAATTTTTTCAAAATTACTAATTTTTCCAGTGGATAGATCCAGTTATTCTAATAAATTACTCCTAAAAGTGTGAAAACAACTAGATTATAAGGGCAAACAAAATTTAAAAATTAACTCGATATTAGACTTAATTTCTTATTTACCTACTCACCCCCCCCCCCCACTTAAGTTAAGCATTCTCCTCAATGTGATAAACGAACTTAAAAGTATGAAAGTAGGGAAATGAGAAAATAAACCATGATATCCGGTTTTATGTTTCTATGCAATCTTCTGTTTCTTGCAATCAACACCTGCATTATTAGAAACAAAAACAAACAAACAAAAAGCATTGCAATTTTATTCAAATTAGTGGCACACCCCCACACTTAAGTTTGACCAAGTGGTAAAACTTTGGGGTGTAGACACTGAAAATAAAAAACAAGAATATTAAGAATAAACACACGGGTTGCCTCCCGAGAAGCGCTTGTTTTATTAACGAGTCCTCAGCCGGACTCAAACTTCGAATAGATTATGTAGTTGTAGTGTTACATTTCCTTTTAGGGACGTAAACCACATTTCCTATCACAATTCCTTCCCCTGTTTCATCTATGTTTTCCAATGTAACTTTTTCCCATGCTCTAGGAAGAGCATCATAGATAAAACCATTATTGTGTGCCCAAGGGACCATTCCCTTGTGTGGAGCCATGAATGTGATAGCTTCATATTCAAATTCAGATTGAATTTCTTCATTAGAAATTACGTTTAATTGCACTTTATCATAATAGAGTTTAATTCGGTGCCCATTTACAATGAAACTTCCACCATGTTTGTCATAAAGTTCAACATAACCTGATGGAAATCCATGTTTCACTACATATGGTCCAAACCATTTTGGCTTGAGTTTCGGAGCTTTAAACTTGTATTTCATATTGAAGAGCAGAACTTTATCTCCAGCTTTGAATTGTTTTCGAATTCTCAGCTTTCTATCATGGTAAGCTTTGGTTCTTGCTTTGTATAGCTGGGAGTTCTCATAAGCTTGAAGTCTTAACTCATCGAGTTCATGCAATTGCAAAAATCTCTTCTCTCCAGCTATTTTTAGATCAGGATTACAACTTCTTAGTGCCCAGTAAGCATGGTGTTCAAGTTCGAATGGTAAATGACATGTTTTGCCATACAAGAGTCTATATGGTGTTGTACCAATGGGTGTCTTATATGCCGTACGAAATGCCCATAGAGCGTCATCTAATTTCCTTGACCAAACGGCAGGATTGTCCTTAACCGTTTTTTCAAGTATTCTTTTTATAGCTCTATTGGTATTTTCGACTTGACCACTAGTTTGTGGATGATAAGCTGTAGCAAAACGATGATGAACTCCATATCGTTTCATTACTTTCTCCATTTGTTTATTACAGAAATGGGATCCTCTATCACTTATTAAAGCTTTAGGAATTCCATAGCGAGCGAAAAGCTTTTTGAGAAAGTTGACAACAACTCGTGCATCGTTAGTAGGAAGAGCTTCAGCTTCAACCCATTTGGAAACATAATCGATTGCAACGAGGATATATTCATATTTGTGTGATTTAGGGAAGGGTCCCATAAAATCAATTCCCCAAATGTCGAATATTTAGCAGACTTGAATGCTCTTTTGAGGCATTTCGTCTCTACGAGAAAGGTTACTGGATTTTTGGCACGCATCGTAGTTTTGAACGAGAGTATATGCTTCTTTGAAAATTGTAGGCCAATAGAATCCAGCATCAAAAACTTTTTTAGCTGTAGTGGAAGGACCATAATGTCCCCCAGTTGGGCCATGATGACATTCATCAAGAATTTTTCTTGTTTCGGCACCCGAAACACATCTCCGTATCATTCCATCCTTGCACATTTTAAAAAGGTAAGGTTTCTCCCAATAATAGTGTTTTAGTTCTGAAAAGAACTTACTATGTTGGTAGTGACTCATCCCTTTTTTAAGAATATCTCCTGCAAGATAATTTGCGTAATCTGCAAACCATGGTACTTCCTCATCATCATCTTTATCTATCGTCATGAGAGTTTCATCTGGAAAATAATCGTTAATTTCATTTTTTAATTCTTCCAAATTTGGATTCTCGAGACGTGAAAAATGATCAGCTGCAAGATTTTCTGCTCCTTTCTTGTCTTTTATTTCGATATCAAATTCTTGCAGTAGTAAAATCCATCTGATAAGACGCAGTTTTGCATCTTGTTTGGTAAACAGATATTTGAGTGCAGAATGATCTGTAAAAACTGTCGTTTTTGAAAGCACGAGATAAGATCTGAATTTGTCGAATGCAAAAACTACGGCTAATAATTCCTTTTCCGTAACCGTATGGTTTTGTTGAGCATTGTTGAGTGTTTTACTAGCGAAGTATATAGGACGAAAATGTTTTCCTTCACGTTGTCCTAAAACAGCTCCAACAGCGAAATCGCTTGCATCACACATGAGTTCAAATGGTAATGACCAATTAGGTGCAACCATAATTGGGGCATTAGTCAATTGACTTTTCAATGTCTCGAAAGCTTTGATGCAGTCTGCATTGAAATCAAATACAGAATCCTTTTCTAAAAGTTTAGTCATAGGACGCGATATTTTTGAAAAATCTTTGATAAAACGACGGTAAAAACCGGCATGTCCTAGAAAACTTCTAACGGCTTTAACGTTAGTTGGTGGTGGTAATTTGGTGATAACATCTATTTTAGCTTTGTCCACTTCCATTCCTGAACTTGATATCTTGTGTCCTAACACAATTCCTTCAGTTACCATGAAATGACATTTTTCCCAATTAAGAACTAGATGTGCAGCTTCACATCTCTCAAGCATTTTATCGAGATTGGAAAGACAAGTTTCAAAAGAATCACCACAACTGAAAAGTCATCCATGAAAACTTCCATAGATTTCTCAAGCATGTCTTGGAATATTGCGATCATACACCATTGAAAAGTTGCAGGTGCATTACATAGACCAAAGGGCATACGCCGGTTAGCGTAAGTTCCAAAAGGACATGTAAATGTGGTTTTCTCTTGATCGGCTAGATCGATAGGAATTTGGAAATACCCCGAAAAACCATCAAGGAAGCAAAAGTATTTGTTCCCTGCTAATCTTTCGAGCATCTGATCCATAAACGGTAGAGAAAAATGATCTTTCCTGGTGGCTTTGTTAAGTTTTCTGTAATCAATACATACTCGCCATCCAGTGACAGTTCTAGTAGGAACTAATTCATTCCTTTTGTTGGTCACTACGGTCATTCCTCCTTTCTTCGGAACACAATGAACTGGACTCACCCATAGGCTATCCTCAATAGGATAAATAATTCCTGCGTCAAGAAGTTTGATGATTTCCTTCTTAACAACTTCTTTCATATTGGGGTTGAGTCGACGTTGTCTTTCTACAACGGGTTTAGTACCTTCTTCACAATTGATTTTGTGTTTGCAAAAATCTGGGCTAATTCCT
>LBNU01015849.1:96428-119100 GCA_014162995.1 Artemisia annua
GTGGCTTTGTTAAGTTTTCTGTAATCAATACATACTCGCCATCCAGTGACAGTTCTAGTAGGAACTAATTCATTCCTTTTGTTGGTCACTACGGTCATTCCTCCTTTCTTCGGAACACAATGAACTGGACTCACCCATAGGCTATCCTCAATAGGATAAATAATTCCTGCGTCAAGAAGTTTGATGATTTCCTTCTTAACAACTTCTTTCATATTGGGGTTGAGTCGACGTTGTCTTTCTACAACGGGTTTAGTACCTTCTTCACAATTGATTTTGTGTTTGCAAAAATCTGGGCTAATTCCTGGAATATTGGAAGTTTTCCACGGAAAAGCGCGTTTATGCTTCTTAAGAACAGAAACGAGTCTTTCTTTTTGATTTGTTTCGAGCAACGACGATATGACTACTAGAAGAAGTGAATTTTCTTCTAAGTAGGCGTATTCGAGATTATTGGGAAGGGTTTTGAGTTCCAAATCAGTTGGTGGTTCTTCTAGAGATGATTTGATTTTCATTTGATCTTTTTCAGTGATATCTTCAAATCTCTTCTTTCTCTTCTTCTAATTTTACTTCCATGAATTCCTCAAATTCTTTATCAGAATCTGTTTCACTGATCTTTTCTGAAGTAGTCATGAATGGCTTCGAATCGTCAAGTAATGCATCCAATTCTTCTTCAGTGACTTCATCAATTACATCGATGTTATAGCATGTGTCATCACTGGAATTTGGATATTTCATTGCTTTATCGATCAAGAAGGTGATTCGATCTTCTCCTACTCCAAGATTGAGTTCTCTGCCTTTGACTTTGATCATGGCGTCAGCAGTGTTTAAGAAAGGTCTTCCTAAGATTAAGGGTACTCGACTATCTTCCTCCATTTCTAATATGACAAAATCCACAGGAAAAACAAATTTACCAACTTGAACGAGCATATTTTCGGCAACCCCAACAGGATATTGGTATGTATGGTTGGCTAATCTTATACTCATCTTAGTAGGTTTCAATGTATTGATGGAAAGTTTAGAATACAACGAATAGGGCATCAAATTGATACCTGCACCTAGATCGGCTAAAGCATCGCATGTGATGTTGTTTCCTAGTGTACATGGTATAAGAAAACATCTGGGATCTCCGAGTTTCGGTGGTATTTTTTTTTTGAATGATAGCAGAGCATTCTTCATTGAGAACGGTCGCGGAAATTTTTTCTAACTTGTTTCGATTATTAAGAAGTTCTTTCAAAAATTTCCTATAATTGGGCATTCCAGCTAGAACATCAACGAGGGGTACGTTAATTCTAACTTCTTTGATCATCTTTATAAACTTCTTATTTCGCTCCTCTCTTTTCTCTTTTCTATTTTCTCTTTTCTTAGGGCTTGTGGATATGGTATTTTAGGTGTACAAGGTTTTATTGGTGGAACGGCATTTTCTTTGGTTGGTGTTTGGATTGGTTTTTCTTTAGCTGCTTCTTCTTCAGCTTCTTCCTCCTCCTCATCTTGAATGATAGTATNTAAGAAGTTCTTTCAAAAATTTCCTATAATTGGGCATTCCAGCTAGAACATCAACGAGGGGTACGTTAATTCTAACTTCTTTGATCATCTTTATAAACTTCTTATTTCGCTCCTCTCTTTTCTCTTTTCTATTTTCTCTTTTCTTAGGGCTTGTGGATATGGTATTTTAGGTGTACAAGGTTTTATTGGTGGAACGGCATTTTCTTTGGTTGGTGTTTGGATTGGTTTTTCTTTAGCTGCTTCTTCTTCAGCTTCTTCCTCCTCCTCATCTTGAATGATAGTATTATCGGTAGGAACGGGTGTTGGATCATATGAGAGACCACTTCGAGTGAATACAGCATTGATATGCTCATTTCTGGTTTGTGGTGGACGATAACTCTTATCGTTTGATCCAGGCGGTTTTGGATTGGATTGGGTGTTACTTGGTAATGTACCAGGAATTGGAGAAGAAAATTGATCAGAAAGTCTACCAAATTTTTGTTCAAGATCTGGATAGAAGCTTGATGATTTCCTGACCTTGCTCAATTTTGGTTTTGAGATTGAAAAATTGAGTTTTTACAAACTCGTTTGTAGCTCTTTGAGTAGTTACGAAATCTCGCATCATTTTTTCGAAATCAGACTCTTCCTTTTTATCGGAATTTGGTGGGTTTGGGTTGTCTGCTCGGGGTTGAGAATCACGGTTGTTATCCCTTTGTTGGCGGTCTTGCCAATTTCCAGAACTTCTTCCGTAATAATTACCACGAAAACCTCCTCCACGATATCCTCCTTGGACATATTTGGCTTCCCCTTCGTTGGGTCTATTCATAGGTTGGTCATCACACTCGGATGATGTGTGATTTCCTCCACAATTATTACAGCCATCTCGCATTTCTTTCATTTCTCCTTTTATATCTTTGTATTGCGAGTCGATTTTAGAAGTCAAGGCTTCTAGTTTCTCCATGAGTTTCGAATTATCTGAACTTTCGGCAAAAGCAACGGTTTTTCGCATGGGTTTGGTTTTGGAATCTTTTGACCAATCGAGTTTAAGGAGTACTCGATCTTCAAGAAGTTGATATGCCTCGTTAGGAGTTTTGTAAAGAAAAATTCCTCCGGCATCAAGGATTGCTTGGGATGCTTCATCAAGACCATGATAAAAGATTTGGATTATGGTTCCTTTTCCTAAATTATGACCATGACAACTTCGAAGCAAATCTTTCATGCGAAGCCAAGCTTCAACAAGAGATTCATTAGGATTTTGTGTGAAAGCACGGATTTCTCCCATTAATCTATCATACATGGCAGGTGGAAAGAATCGGCTTACAAAAGCTTGCCTCATCGTCTCCCAATTATTGATAGTTCCTGGGGTTAATTCGTTATACCATACTTTGGCATCTCCGGCGAGTGATAATGGAAAAAGTTTGAGCTTAATAGCATCGACATTGGTATTTCCATAACGAAACATGCCACAAATTTCAATGAATTCGGCAATGTGTTTATGCGGATCGGCCCGCGAACGGCCATCAAATTGACGGTCTTTGATCATAGAAAGATGGTGACCTTTAATGGTAAAGTTTTCAGCAAGGTCGACGACAACAATAGTAGCTCCAGGAGTGGGTGCTACGGTTCGATTGGCGGCCCACATGGGTTGTTCGTCAGCCATGGGTATTGGTTTAAAAAGATCGGAAATTGGATGTTCTTCGGAAAGATTATCAAACCAATTAAGAATAGATGAAGATCTCTTATTACGAAACAAACTTTCGGGATTGGATAAAGGTGTACTAAGCTTTTCAGTAGTAGAACGAGTGTTCATACAACTACCAATAGAATCGAGTCAATTACCTAAACAATAGAACAAGAAAATAAAATTTTCGAAAACAGAGAGTTTTATCCGAATCGGTTGGATACCAAACCGATCGGATGGATGCTACGGTAAAATTAAAAAAAACTAGGAAAACCTGGGAAACCGATCGGTTGGATGTCTATCCGATCGGTTGAATACTTCTGATAAAAAAATTTTTTTTTTTAGAAAACGAACACGAAAGGAAACGGACTTTTAAAACTTAAAAGAAGCACAATCAAAATCCCCGGCAACGGCGCCAAAAACTTGGTGTGCGTTTTGTTAGTGCAAGTTTTAAATTTATAAGGGTGAATTACCAAATCTAGAAACAACACATACGAGCAAGTGTACTCGTCCGTTATAGCATGATATGATGGTAAGTCGAGATCGTTCGCAGGGATTTGTGAGTGAATCAAAATATAAGTCTAAAAGTAAATCTCTAATGTACGCAAATAAGATAATAAGCAAATTCAATAATTTAAAAACTACACTTGTTTAGACTAGTTTTCTACTTAATGACACACATGATTGTGATAACTTTTGATAACATGTTGGTTGTGATAATTAGATGCTGGTCTAATCTATTGTTTCTACAAGTTAAACCTTCGTCAAGATTTTAGTTCATAAAAACAAGCTTTAGGTGTAAACCAATCAATTCAAGATCCATCCAAGGTTCATAAGGTATGGTAAACATCTTACACACAAGAAAAAACTCTTATTACAAATCAAATACTCTTAGGAAATGGTCAATACAAAAGGTAACCCATTCATAGACAAAAAGGTTACAATTGTTTATAAACATCTAAACTTTCGTCCAACTAAAGGTTTACAAACAATCCGATTTGATGTTATAAAAGCATTCTCATTACAATCATACTTCTTGTTTCTTTGTTTAGTCAAGAATAATTATGGTGAAAAACAATCATTCATAGACAAATGATTATAACTAGTTGAATAATACCAAATCTTTCGACCCTTGAAACTATTATCAATTAGTTAACCTTGACTCAACAAATGTCACTATGAAACTTAGGTACAATTGGTTCTTAGGATTGACTTGAAATTGAATTAAAACATGTTATCACAATCATACTATCACTAAGCATAAAACATCATCAAAACAAGTGTAAAAAGGCTACTAGCCACTCATAGCAAACATGCAAATAAACTCAGAATATTTAACATTAGAATCCATGGTTTTAAGTCTTACAATGCTTTGAAATTGATAACAAATGACAAGGTATTGATAACCTAAGTATTGGTGATGATTTCTTGAGATTTTTGGCCTCCAAATGTTGCTTCCTTGGTCCTCCAAAGTTCCTGGTTCTTTCTGCACGAATTTCCCTTCTTTGAGAGCTAGATGATGATAATAATTGAGAGTAGTAATGAGAGTAAATGATCTCTTGAATTGTGTCTTCAATGGTGTACTCTTGGGGTCCTTTTAGGCTTGTCAAATACTCCTAGTAATGAATAGGGACATAAATGCTGGAGCTTGGACAACAAGACACTAAGAAGGGCCTAGAACAATGGGACAAAAGACCAAGATTCGTGCACAAGAAGTTGGTATAAACAGGCAGAAATGTCCATCCGATCGGATGCGGGTTGGCACTGATCGGATGGATGTGGTCATTGTGGCTATCCGATCGGTTTGACTCCAACCGATCGGATGGTAAAGTCTGGTTGCCTTGGACTTTGAATTTTCCTTGTTTAGATCTTTATGCACTATCCAAACTTGATTAACTCTGAACTTGGAACTTTGAGATGACAAAACTTAGGTTCTCCTTATGAAATGCGTCACAGATTGGACTTTGAACTTGGGAATCTTCGTGTAATCGCATATACTTCATTTTCTTCACTTTTTCTCCATTTTTCCTACATTTGGCTACATATGCTACAAAAACATACTTTGATACGATTTAGCGGCAAAAGCGTATAAAAACAACCAAATAACATAAACAAAAACACTAATAACGGTTCTAAAAACATGTTAACTTTGAGCGTTATCAGCGCTCCCCTCCAATTACGCCCGAGTTGTTGTTATGTTTTTGAAGAGTCTTTTTGCCCGATTTGGTACTCCTCGTGCTATTATAAGTGATCACGGTACTCATTTTTGTAACGATCAATTCACCAAAGTTATGCTTAAATACGGAGTTACCCATCGTCTTTCTACCGCGTATCACCAGCAAACGAGCGGTCAAGTTGAGGTTTCCAATCGTGGTTTGAAACGTATATTAGAGAGGACCGTAAATGATAATCGTGCCTCATGGGCCGATAAANGATTTGGTACTCCTCGTGCTATTATAAGTGATCACGGTACTCATTTTTGTAACGATCAATTCACCAAAGTTATGCTTAAATACGGAGTTACCCATCGTCTTTCTACCGCGTATCACCAGCAAACGAGCGGTCAAGTTGAGGTTTCCAATCGTGGTTTGAAACGTATATTAGAGAGGACCGTAAATGATAATCGTGCCTCATGGGCCGATAAATTAGATGATGCATTATGGGCTTTCCGCACTGCTTACAAAACCCCCATCGGGTGTACTCCTTATAAGTTGGTGTATGGAAAGGCTTGTCACTTGCCCATTGAATTAGAGCACAAGGCCTACTGGGCCTTAAAACATGCTAATTTTGACCTAAAAATTGCAGGTGATCACCGAAAAGTTCAATTGAATGAATTAAACGAACTTAGGGATCAAGCCTACGAGAATTCTTTGATCTACAAAGAGAAAACCAAGAGGATTCATGATGCTAAGATCAAAAACCGCGTTTTCAACGTTGGTGATCAAGTCCTTCTTTTCAATTCTCGATTGAAGATTTTCTCGGGCAAACTCAAAACCCGTTGGTCAGGACCGTTTACCGTTACCCAAGTTTTCCCTTATGGCACCATCGAGTTAGCTCAATCCGATGGTCCCAACTTTAAAGTAAACGGTCATCGTCTCAAACATTACTTCGGAGGGGACATACCACCAATGGTTGTCCCGGATCTCCAAACTTTCCCCAAGGACAATTGAATTTGGGGATCGAGTCAAGCTACATGACTCGGTAATCAAAAACAAAGCGCTTCGTCGGAGGCAACCCATGCTTATCCATCTATCTTTATATCTATTTTCTTTATTCTCTAATAAATGACGTGAGGAGGGGCGACCTCTTCCATTTCTCGTGTTTCGTGGTTGTCTGTGTATGTTCAGGATTTACCCCATTTATGAAGATTCTCGTGCTCATTGTCTTTCTCTCCACTTAAGTCACATTCATCATTGCTTCTACAGGAAATCCACAAAATATCCTACTCTTATCGACTAACGTTTATCTTTTGGCATAATTAATAAACGGTCTTAGATTTTCATAGGATTACCCTTACCTTTGAAACATTGAGGACAATGTTTATCTTTAGTCTGGGGGGGTGAATCTTCGATTCGATTGACCTTGCATTTTCACTTTTGTCGTTTACTCTCGCAACCCCGTTTTTCCATAAAAAATGAAAAAAAAAAATTGAAAAATTTCAAAGAAAAAAATTTGAAAATTATAAAAAAAAAAAAAGAAAAAAAAATTGAAAAGATTGTGCAAAAATATAATAAGTTTTGACACCATGTTTGACTTTCCTGCTGGTGAGAGTAAGAATAAAAATTTTGACTTGATCCGGGCGTGTTGAGCCCTAGCTTGTCCCCTTAACCAATATAATCTTAATATTCGATTATCGGCTAAGCATTCGCGGATCTCATTATTTGAGATTTTAAATTTGCGAAGAACGCGAAATGATAGAGTTTATTTAGAAGTTAGATGCTAAGCATGGAGTAGTTGGTTCTCTTTAGAGCTCATCGAAGGTACTTGTGGCTTTTTGCTCCCACAAAATTGTTTCACCCCATATTATGTGCTAAATAATTAAAGATATTAGGTTTTGCCGATGACTAGTTCTTGGTCTTCTTAAAAGAATCCTTGCTTTGAAAATTGGGTATACATCAAGGTCCCGTAATAATACGTATAATAATAAATGCTAAAATTGAGATCGGACCTTGGATCCTTACTTCTAAAAGCGTTAAGGTCTTGGACTTAAATCGTGAAGGTCCGAAGTCTAAAAGTTACTAAAGCAAAAAAAAAAAAGTTATGAGTGTATAAAAAAAATCAATATTGAGATGTATGAATAAGAGCTTAAGTTATTAGACAAGTTGGTGGCGCGTGAGGTGCATGTGGACGATCCTAGATCGGGCACATGAGGTGCATGTGAAAGTACTCCTCAACTAATGTCTATAAGTTATATGTTATCGTTGTATAATAATCGGTTGTTATTTATTTAAGTTAATGCGGATTTAGCGGTAGTCTCGTAAATATTTGGAATCGAATTCCCACTGATTCCGGTACTATTCTCTGTGGGGGGTCAAAAGCCTGGTCACCTAAAACCGTCTGGTTTGGGATGTGCCGAGAAGAAAGCAGCAACATGGAAAAGGCTCTTTCGAACCTTATATTTCGAGGTAGCCGTGGAGTTAGTGTTGGCTTAAGTAAGTGGCAACCCTAATAATTATAAGAATATAATAAAAACCTTGATGTGGACCTCATTTTCAAAGCAACGACTCTTGAGAGAAGAACATTAACTATTTAGCATCTTAATTTAGTATCTTTCTCTGACTAATAATTATGAAAACGAGATGTTTATGAAGAAATTCATTTCTCTCACTAAAATAAAATAAATAGATACCATCAAATAGGAAAATGGGAGTAAGAGGTTAATACACAAGTAACTTCCATGGGTAGCGTTAGCATCTAACTTGTATATAAGCTGTGATCTTGTTTTTACGCTTAGTTTGGGGGCTTGTGAAAAATCAGGGACGACGAATTTTATCCGTATGGTCACTCCTCCATGAGTCTTGTTCTTACTCTATGACCCTAAACGTTATTGCAAAATGATGAAAGTCGACATACCGTCACAAGTAAAAAAATAGAAAAATACAAAATAGTAGTGTAGAATTAGCATAAGGAATAAAATGGATAAACGGGGCGTTTTCGGGAATAAATGATTTCCTTATCTCTTTTAAATATTTTGCTACTTTCCAAAGTTAGTAAAAAGGGATATGAAATTATTTATCTTAAAANCAAGTAAAAAAATAGAAAAATACAAAATAGTAGTGTAGAATTAGCATAAGGAATAAAATGGATAAACGGGGCGTTTTCGGGAATAAATGATTTCCTTATCTCTTTTAAATATTTTGCTACTTTCCAAAGTTAGTAAAAAGGGATATGAAATTATTTATCTTAAAAGCGTGAAGTGATGACATTGCGTGAGGACACGGCAATACCTTAGTCTTGGGGATTTTGGTATGTGTTAAAACACACACCTTTATTTGACCTAAAACCCGACCAAAACGACAAAAAACTAACCATAAATGCCAAATATCTTGTGTTTTTGTGTTTGTGATCGTGCAGGTACGGATATTTCAAATATGGACATAAATCAAGGAAAACCGACAAAAACAAGCACGAGAATGGAAAGTGTCAAAAGCCGAAGCCGGGGAAGTCAAATGTCAAAGGAAAAGCTCAAAGTGCCAAAATCATCCTTGGAAAATCAAAGAATGTCAGAAAAAGTCCTTAGAGCAAAGTTTGAAGACTTGGCAAGTTTAGTCCCTCTAGTTTCAGAGATTGTCAATTTTGGTCCTTGAAAGATATTTGGAAGAAAATGACAAAAGAGTCCTTCAAGAATTAAGGTTTGACAAAAGAAGCCCTTGGATTACATTATTTAAGAATGGCAGAATCAGTCCCTAGAATTTCAAAATATACATGTTTGGTCCTTGCAATATTTCTACAAATCCTAAACCTTAACTACTAAACACAACATGGCCTGATTTATTTTATAACCCAATAATTAAACCAAACCCAATAACCCATTAACCCTTAAAACCCAAAAGCCCGCCACAAATGAGAAAACCCGGCCTGCTACACTTTTTACCCAACCCGACCCAACAAAGGGTAATTAATACCTTTTAAATATTATCCGCCCCCCAAATTTATTTACCCAGATAACCTATGAACCCTAATTTACTGTTCATGTGACAATCCTCTAAATTCACTGCAATTAAGGGTATAATTGGACAATCACACGCTTCTAGAAGACTAACAGCTGACACAAGCAAAGGGAATGTTGTCATAAACGTGTACACGTTGGCAATCCATGTGAGATTGAAGGCCAATGATTGGCTAATCAGAGCTGGCAATGAATCCAAGGGCTACAAATGATTGGGATGTTGTCATAATTGATCAGAGGGCTGAGAGATTAGCATCCAGAGCCTTCCAAACCCTAAGAGCTTCCCTCACCCCGTGGCTATAAATACCTCATCATTCTTCACAAATCAGTGTGTAGATTTTATGTTAATGTTACTCTGCTAGTTTTATTTCTGAATTGTAATCTCTTTTCAATATTGTAATCAAGTTTTTTAGTTAATAAAATTCAATTTCCTTTTTATATACTTTGTCTTATTTAGTTAAATCTCAATTTAGTTTTCAAAATAGTTTATTAGTTAATCCACTGCTCTATTAGCTTTTACTAGTCATTGTTAGCTTAACAAAACTTTTCTATTTCCCTTGTATTCAACTTATATAAAAAAAAATCAGAAAATAAAAATAAAATAAAATATACTTTACATAAGCTTCAATAAGCTTAAATTTCTCTTTACAAAAGCTCATACTAGCTGTTTAGCTTTTGTGAGCATTGTTTGTTACTTATTCAAAACACATCTCAAAATTTACAAAAACAGTCAACTATAGTCAATTGTATGATGATGATGATGACCTGAGATTGATTTGATAGTCCAAACTGAGAAAGGGAAGCAGTTGGCCTATCCAAAGATAAGCTTATTTGAAGAGAAACCTCTGTTTGAGCTGAGGTTCCACTTGTGAGTTTCTCTTTTTCATTTTTATAGCTTTTATTGCTTAATTTGAATACTTAGTTTAAATCTATGTTAGTTGTTGTTTACTGTTTTATTGCTTGTGTTTGATGTTATTCAGTGTTGAGAGCATGATATTTGAGCTTTGTTTATCAGTTATGATGTTCTGAGTTTAAATCTAAGTGTGACTGCATAACATTGTTAGATCTGTGATTGTGAGATATAGTGGATTATTGTTGTTGTTCTGAGTTGATCTGATATTAATTAGTGTTAAGTGACTGAGATTGATACTTATTGTCGTGATTTGAGGCTTGGAATCTATAGTTGCAGGGGTGTTTGGATCAGTGGTTCTACCTGTGATAGATTAGTAGTTTGGTAGATTGCTTTGTTTCAGTAGTTCACATTAGTTAACATTAGGCTTATAGGCATAAAATCAGTAGGTATTTCATAAAAAGTCAAAGCTGCTTCTTAAATAGTTTAACAGTTAACTGTTGCACTTTTTAGAGTACATAATCATACATTAGTTGCATTTTAGGATAATATAGCTTAAATTAGCTCCATATTAGTTTAATATTACATTAGTAATCAGTTAGGAACTGTTAAAATTCAATTAAGTCAACTTTTCTAAAAAAAATCAAAAAGTCAAAATAAGTAGTTGCTCAGAATTGGCCAATCTTCTATATCATTTTTAGGATTCAATACAGTTTGGAATTAATTGAAATTTGTTGTTCTGTACTCACTTGTTGCTAATCTATCATAATCAAAAAGAAAATTAGGATTTGGATCTCATTTGCTTATTGAAAAGTTGGAGCAAAGTTGCCTGTTCAAGCATTAAGCTGCCCTGCACCAGTTCATGAGCCCAACTTCATAAGCCTTTTCCTAGCTGCTCACTTAAGCTTATTGATTGAAATTTGGGTCAAATTGAAGCTTGTATAGCTGTCTTTTAGGATTTGCTTTTGGTTTGAACTGTAATGCTTATATCACAGCTTATTTGAGCCTTTTTTAAGTGCCTGTTGAACTGCTTATTAAGTGATCTTGTAAATTGCTTATTGTGCCTTATCTGTGAGTTTAGCTTATTGGATTAAGTGGTTTTGAGCTTTATAGAGGTTCTTCCATCCAGTCTGAGACTGTGATAGCTTTTTGTGCAAACTGCTTAATAAAAAGTGCTTAATCATACTGCTTAAGTGATCCTTTGTGTGATTCTATGATAAATTTGGTCTGAATTAAGTGTTTTTGAGTTTATTTGGGTACTGAGATCATTTTGTGAAAGTTTGATAAGTTTTTGTGGTAAGTGCTTATTAATAAGCACTTATTGAAACTGCTTTTCAAGCCAATAAGCACTTTTCAGCTTATTTTTCCACTTTTTATATTTTTCTTAGATTTTAAATAATATTTTAACATACTCCTAAAAATTTCATAATTTTTCTCATTCATTTACTATTTCTTTTCATTTTTAAATAATTTTTTAGAATTTTAAATCATTTTTAATTTCAAATTAAATCATAAAAAGACAAAAATAGTTTCTAATTTTATTTTTAAAATTAGTTTTTAGTTTAGTAAGATTTAAAAAAAAATTAAATTTGTAGATTAAATCTTTTATTTCATAAATAGTTTAATTTTCTTTAATTAAATTAAAATTCAAAAATAGTTTTTAAATCTTAATAAAAAAATAAAAAGACAAAAATAATAATTTTCTTTTTCTAAAATTTTTCTTTTATTATTTTTAGGTTAGAAAAATTTAAATTGCTCCCTTAGGATTAGATTTGCTTAACTTTTACGTTTTTAGTTGCTACGTTACGTTTAATTCACATTTCTTAATTCGTTTTTTTTACGTTTTTAGTTTACGTGTGCCTCAATTACGTGTTTTACTTGCTTACGTGTCTATTTGTGCCTTTATTTGCTTATCTTAGTGTAATTCATCATCGTTATCACTTTTATCACATTTCACTACGCATTTTGCGATCCGGAAATCGATTTTTCATTCACACCTTCACGGAACGACTCGGGAATACGTATTTCTTGCGTATTTCTTGGAGAATATAATATATATATTGATTTTTCACGAATCAAATATTTGTGATCTAAATAGTCGGGTTATATAAGAAATTTCTTTTTTTATGTAGACTGGCTTGAACCTTCTCAACATCTTCTGGCCAATCATGATTCATTGGGACGAGCATTTGCCAGGGATCAATGATTATAATTATTGACAGAACTATATATACATTAGTCGCCAACGAAGACTAGCCACAATGGAACATGATTGACTTGAAGAAATTTACAAAATTTCTTAGTACAGTTGTGTAATGTTATCACAACCTGAGTACTAACTAAACAGGCTTCTTAAACACAAATAATCTAATTAAAATGCAAACATATCCATACATCAATTTCAAGCAACCCTTAATAATCCATCCGAACCCTTAATAATCCATCCCAAGCACTCTATAACATCTATAGCAGACAATAAGAATCAAGCAACCCTTAATAATCCATCCGAACCACAAAAAAAATCATGAATGACTTGATTAACACCCAAATGGATGCCTGTATTGATGATAAAACAATCAAGCTCTTATATAGAGTGTTTATTTTGATTGTTTGTTGCTTGATATCATTTTTGTTACTTCAATTTAAAACCCCTAAATTCACTGAAGATACCTATTTCACCAATACGTGTTTCTTATGTGTGTAATATTTCAGTGTGTGAGAGATAAGGTAAGTCAACTGCTTATAAATAAAGTATATTTAAAATAAAAACACAAGATTATGACATAAAAACCTAACATATTCATTATATTAAAGATTAATTAATTAGTATGGTGATTACATGTACCAGTTCCTTCAAAACAACCAACAAAAACATAACAAGGAACCACCAAACCCAACCAAAAAGACCCTAATTTAACAACAATTCAACTGGAGCCCTGATCATAATAATCCATATCGGCAATGGCTTCCTCCTTCTTGGCCACCAGAGCAAGAAGGTCAACCAAAATGGCCGAAAGGGACTCCAGCAAACGGCGCTCCATCACTTGAACCTCATGAAGGGACTCATAACCATCATCAGTAGCTTCTTCTTCATCAAAGTTAAGCTATAAAACCTCATCCATTCTCTCGGTGTGCTTATCAACACTTACCCGCAGCTCATCACGCTTCTCACCCAAACACTGGATCATTAATTCATTTAGAGGAATTTCTTGACTGAAGAGGAACTTGAGACATTTGTGAAGTTTATCAGACCCACACATATGAGATCCAGACATGTTTTTTAATGATGATTTGATAATGGTTAAGTAAGAAATTGTGTTTTTTTATGATGATTTATGTGGCTAGTGATTAAACTAGATAAGTATAAAATGATTTATGTAGTGGATGTGTAAACTAAATCATTGCAAAAATTAATTACCGAGTACTAATTTTGCAGTATTGAGTCTTCCCATGCAGTCTGTTGGTTTTCTCAGCATGCAAATCAATCAAATCACTATTATTTATGTTTGGATGTGTAAACTAAATCATTGCAAAAATTAATTACCGAGTACTAATTTTGCAGTATTGAGTCTTCCCATGCAGTCTGTTGGTTTTCTCAGCATGCAAATCAATCAAATCACTATTATTTAAGTTTTATTTTTAATAAGTAAGTGTTATAATGTATAATTTAGACCAAATTATGACAATGTAGTGAAGGTAATTTGCGCTTTATTTGATACAACATACAAATTCAAAATATATATAACATGTTAAAAAGTTTCTGATATACGAATAACTGTATTTTAAATGATCACTACATTTAATACTTATGATAAATTAGATGACTAAAAAAAAGATGTATCAAAAACACTACAAATAACATTGGGTGCGCTTGGGTTTACCATGGTGCTTGGTTTAAGAAAAACAAATTAACCTCCAAGGTGGTGGTAGCTGGTGGTGGCGGTGGCTGGTGGTGGTGGCGGTTGGTGGTGTGCTAATGGTGGTGGCTGGCTGGTGGTGGTGGNAGTTCATACACATAAGCTACATAAAACGACCTCAAAAGAGACGTTTAATAAAATGTCACATTCGATTTGATAAATCAGAGTACAAAGGTCCCAACAATTTCTATTTAAAACTTAAGTTACAAGAGTTAAAACATGACTCATATATATATTATAAAGATAAAAAGTTATCGAATGTGTAGAAAACAAGTCCTTCAATATTTCATATCCACGCGAATCCGATTGCTCCCAATGCTCAGCTAGCATACTAATACTTGAGAAAATACATGCTAAAAAGTCAAAACAAAGGTTGAGTGAATTCATAGAGTATAATAAGTAATCAGTTGAATACAAGATAATTCCGTTTAAAATACGATGGGCTACGTTGTTATACGCCCATAATTAAGTTGACATGTAACAAATACAAGTCGGGAAATAAGATTTATAGCATTGAGCTCATGAAACCGAACCTTGACCTAGAATAATAGTGCCCCGAAAAGGTAAGATTTGCCATTTATCACGTAATCTCTCAATATTATGTGACCGTTGATGTATGAGCGCTACTCACCCGGTCAGGCCCGCCAAGCCAAATATGCATATTCATAATACTAGCGTTTCCTACGGAATTAACGGTTCATGATGAGGACTTAATTGGCAAGAAATACTCAATATCTATAATCATGTAATCGGGTCCAGCATACCAAAAACTACTTGTATTCAGCTTGTAAACCTAGCATGTATCCCCCTCGCGAGGTTTATAAAAATATTTAAGTAAGTAAAATGCGAGGCTATGAACTCACCGTGAGCAAAGTGAATAGCAAAGAACAAGTAAGTGAGGAATGAGCCGCGAAAGTCCTACGAGCAACCTAAATATATATACATATACGCGCGTCTTAGTTTAAATAATTATTGATGCAATTATGTTCATACACTATATAAATTATAATCTCAATTATGCTTGGTACATAATTTCTAAATAATTATCAAAATTTCAATTTAGTCCAATTATATAAAGTGTTAACCTTTTTATACTTTTTATTGTCAAAGCTGTTAGAATTTTTATAGGTTGTTCATCTTAGAAAATTCATTACTCTTAAACCGTAAGTCAAAAAATTACGTTCTTTATATCCCCGGAAAGGTATACATCTGTACTAATAAGTTTTGTGGGTCCCACTTGATCAAAAATTACATAGCAGTAGCTAAATTATCAATTTATTCACACTAATTAGTTCAGAAATTTCTACTGTTACAATAGTCCCACGAAAAATACGATAGCTAGAGTTCTACAAGTCAAATCCATCCCATTCTTGTGGAGACGTTTAAGTTGAGATGTTATCTAAAACTTTTATGTTTTGAGAAACCATTGGTTATGTGCAGAAAAACAAGCTTCATAGGTTACAAATCTGGTACTCAGATTATGACATGTTTCACGAAAATATTTCTAGTTTAATCATCGTAAAGAGTTATTCGATGAAATACAGGTCAAAATGACCGTAAGACATAGGCCTACAACCATATATTTTTATTTTATGTCCAATGTTTACTGTTTAGTATAGTATATTCCATCTTTGCCCCTGATTTAGAATCATAGCTGCATGTCTAGTCCTTTATTGTTTTTATTGTTTTCTAAGCTATGTACCAAGCCTAATCAAGCATAATAACTTATATAATATTCAAATACATCAAGATATATAAATTTTACAGAAGTAAAAATAAAAATAAAATGAAAAGAGAGTGGAGAGTTTCCTTACAAAAGTTGAAGAACAAGAAGATACAAGAACAAAGAATCATTAAACCTAGATTTACCAATAACCCTTGCACCCTTTCTTTCAAATCTTTTACCCAACTTTTCACCTTGATTTACCCTTGATAATACCTTAAAATTTCAGACCTTTAACACCTTAAAAACCTTCGAATAACTCTTGCCAAGAATTTCCAAGAAAACCTAAGATTTTATGAGATTTGATGATGTTTTGAGTGAAATAAACCAAGTATTAGCTTAAGAGAACATATGCTCTTCAACTATGATCAAGAATATAGTGAAAATCAAAGTTAAATGCGGTGTTGTGGCTGTGTTGGGTCGTTGGTAACAAGAGAGGAGCAAGGAAGATGAGTATTATGGTGATACAAACTAGGTAGAACATAAATGGGTTGGATAATGTAGTGGAAGCATTGTAAGACCTCATGGACAAGTGTCCAAAGTGTATGACACCACAAAGACACTTGTATTTATGGTTTGGACGAAATTTTGGGTATTGGAGGGTTAGTGTGTAGTTTATTTGTATAGTGTTGTGTTATAAAATGTAGTTTTGATCTCGGTAATTCAAAACGTGTAGTTTTAAAGACGCGTAATGTAAAATCGGGTAGTAGTATAATGTAAAACATATAAAAATGTTAAAACTTATTAACATAACCTATTTAAGAATTTTAGATGAGTGCTGAGTTCATCGAAGGGTTTAAACATTGTTAAAACTGAAACCGTGAGTTGAAAACGTGTTTGGTGACACCGGTTCTTGATAAAAGTGACGTAAACTATAAAAAAGAAACGACAAGTATAAAACTCACTTGGAATTATTAAAATAGGTTAAAATGTATAAAATATGTAAAATTATCATAGTCTAAGGTTGGTTCACGTTGTTAAAACCATAAAACGTAAATTTAAATCGCGTAAAACGTAAAAGGTGCATGGTTTACGTAAAATTAGAAAAACTAAATTATGACTTTAAAATTAGGATTGTAAGGAAACAATGGTGCATAGAAAGTGTAGGCTTGACATAGTCTAGTCTCGATAGAATTTAATTGAACGTGTCATGACGTACGCGGATAACTTCTGACGAAGTTAATTATTTTTTTTAAAAAAATAGAATAGTTAAATAAAATACTAAAATTAGTTACATGAAATTTTTGAAATGTCACAGCACGTACCCCTTAAGAGAGCTCCGTCCCAGAGCTTAACTCGCTTTATCTCCTGACAGTTCACTTGAGAGAAAAAAAATTAAGGATGCTCGTAAGGAATGAAGTCTAGAATAACTAACGACGCGGTTCGATTGTCGTCGTTTAAGGAGAATTTTAAACTATTCTTTCTTAATAAAAACGGTGTTCATAATAGAGATAAAATAGGTTCAAGAATCATTTTTGGTCGTTTTAAAGATTTTTGGGATGTATGCATGTATAAAAACATGTTGAAACTTGGGTTTACGGTTGTGATTGTAGAAGGTCAAATCTTTAGGAATCATTAGTTCAAACGAAGTTTAAATCAGTCATATCCTTAAGACGTGATTAAAATATGATGTATAAAAAAAACATGTAATTTGAAAGATAGGGCATGGTGTCATTATAAATATTAGTTATGGTTTTTACAAAAGAGGGTGGTTAGAATCGACTCTTTAACTTAAGAAGGTCATTTTGGTAATTTAAACACTTGTGAAATATTTGTAAAATTTTTATAAAGATGCGTCAAATTTTTATAGAAGCCCATGGAGGTGCTTAATGCATTTTGTGCACGGGATTTTGAAAAAGTAACAAGATAGCAACGAAGATAGAATAAGTGATAGAAATCACCTAATGTGTAAGCAATGATATGAAGGAACGAATTGAATGTCGTGAGGGTCCTTAAAGGAAAGGATAGAATACAAGTGTTGGAGATAAGACAATAGGAGACAAAGAATTTATCAAGTCGTCAATTCGTGGAAGCGGATAATAGTACATTACTATTAGCTTATCAAGCTCGCGGCGGTCGATACAAAATCGGAAAAATCAACATAACAAATTACGAGTCGAGAGGAGTTGATAGCCCAAAAAAATGATTTGTACGCACGCTATGGCGGATACACATAAGCCCACTCATTCATAACTCGTCACTTACATATAGAGGCGTCCCAATCCATGTAAGTGAAGATTTATGAATTTACGGTTCGGCGGTTTATAATTTCCTTATTCAAATGAAGAAGCGTCCCAATTCATTTCAATAAGACGATTATAAATCATCCTACTTAAGTATGTCCGTCACAAAACAAAATACACAAGATCAAGTGCTACAATAAATAAAAGGATGCCTAACTAACGACATGATTCATCAAAATCATAAGAAGAAGTAACGAGAATAATAATATGAAATTAGTCAATCGCATTCTAAAAGGTAGGTGCCAAAGGATAGCATGATTCGAGATAACAAGTTAAGGTCGTACTCCCATCAATTGGAAGATTTCAAAACAATGGATAACGAAAAAAAACATACACGATTCAAAGGCGTAAGAAGAATGTTCACACTCAGAGTTGAACAATAAAATAACTAGTGGAATTGACAAAGTACACCGAATGTCAATATCATCAAAAGGAAATAAAGTAAAGTAGCGAAAATGTTCCGGAGATCACCGCATCGTTCATAAAAGGTTAAAGTAAACGAACTCATTAATACATATCGTACACTGGTACAAAAAGTTGTATCGGTCACGCCCAAAATGTGTGACGATATGCATATAGTCACACACGTTTTTTTTGTCGTGTGTCACTAAAGGTCCCGCCACCGTAGGTGGCATATGGTCACATTGTTGAGTTCGTGGCCTTTTCCATCGAAAAAGAGTGACCAAAACCCCGAATATGTGTGAAAAATTAGGCACAAGTTTTGTTGGATTAGTCATTATCAGTGACTGTAAATACCTTATAGTCACACGAATATTTTTTGAGAGTAACTATTGTTCGTCCTTTGCAACATAAATATATAACATATGTGACATTTGAGATGAGTCTTTCTAGTAAATGTGTATTTTGTGTGACTATTTCCCGTCCTTTGGCCACATGAATATACAATAAGTGTGACGTTTGTGATGATTTAGTCACACAATGGGTGTTGCTTTTTTGGAGTTAGTCACATACAATTTAAAACAAAGTGGCCAAAAGTGTTAATAAGTGTGACCATATGCTCTTTAAAGTGAACAAATGTGTATTTTGTGTGACTATTAATCATCCAATGGCCACATGAATTTTATGTTTGTGTGGCCTTTGGTAATATTTAGTCACACAAACCATGTTTGTTTTGGGTATTTAGTCACATACAATTAATCAAACAGTGGCCAAAAGCGTTAATAAGTGTGACCATATGTTGTTTAAAGTGAAGAAATTTGTATTTTATGTGACTATTGATTATCCAATGGCCACACTAATTTTATGTTTGTGTGGCCTTTTGTAACATTTAGTCACACAATCCATGTTTGTTTTGGGTATTTAGTCATATACAATTAAGCAAACAGTGGCCAAAAGCGTTAATAAGTGTGACCATATGTTGTTTAATGTGAAGAAATTTGTATTTTGTGTGACTATTGATCATCCAATGGCCACATTAATTTTATGTTTGTGTGGCCTTTTGTAATATTTAGTCACACAAACCATGTTTGTTTTGGGTATTTAGTCACATACAATTAAGCAAACAGTGGCCAAAAGCGTTAATAAGTGTGACCATATGTTGTTTAAAGTGAAGAAATTTGTATTTTGTGTGACTATTGATGATCCAATGGCCACATTAATTTTATGTTTGTGTGGCCTTTTGTAACATTTAGTCACACAAACCATGTTTGTTTTGGGTATTTAGTCACATACAATTAAGTAAACAGTGGCCAAAAGCGTTAATAAGTGTGACCATATGTTGTTTAACGTGAAGAAATTTGTATTTTGTGTGACTATTGATGTTCCAATGGCCACATTACTTTTATGTTTGTGTGGCGTTTTGTAACATTTAGTCACACAATCCATGTTTGTTTTGGGTATTTAGTCACATACAATTAAGCAAACAGTGGCCAAAAGCGTTAATAAGTGTGACCATATGCTGTTTAACGTGAAGAAATTTGTATTTTGTGTGACTATTGATCATCCAATGGCCACATTAATTTTATGTTTGTGTGGCCTTTTGTAATATTTAGTCACACATCGAATTAAAGAAAGAGTGACCAATGATGTTAGTGCTGCTAGTACTAAGTTAGTACTGCTGGATCAGAGTTACTACTGCCAGTATATAAATAAAACAGAATTAAAAACAAAAATCAATTTCAAATTCAATAAAACTAGAATGTATATAACTGAACCAAATATATATACAATTTTAATGTCGCATATAATCAAATTCTCAACTAGAATAAGTTAAAGCCTTTTGAATCTTCCCCCCTTAGCTTGCTTTTGCAAGGTTTCACTAGAGACCAAATGTTTTCGCTTCGTTGGTACTTTTGGTCCAGGATTGTTTTCACTAACCGTTGGTTTCGTAGTTGGTGGTGTAACCTGTAGTAAACAAAAGACGCTTGTATATATCTAACATTGAATTAAATATGAAGAATTATATATATGTAGTTTGAAAAAACACATGTATATACGTACCTCCTCATCAAGAATAACTTGATCCTTTGGCCATGCACAGAAACCACCTAAGCTTTTCTGAACTGTCTTAAACCTATTATTCCCTACGTCCGGTATGCATGCTGCATCCACTAACGATTGATCAATTGAGACTTTGTAGCAATCATTTGGGCATGGTTGGTTATGCAGCATTTGTTTTCCTTCTGTCTTGTATATGGTACCCATAGCAACAACATTTGTTTTCTTTATGTGCCACAGTTTGCACTTGATTGTCTAAAAAATAAATAATTTTTGCATGTATATATCAGAAATTATTTAAACAAAAGAATAACAAGAAACATGTTGAAATACATACTGTTGGTAGTGGTTGTGTTGTTGGAGACACATTATCCTGCGATAGGGAAGCTGGAGACCCGTTGCGTCGTGACTTAGCCATTTTCTTAGGTCCGACATTGATAACAGGTTCCTATACGTATATATAAAACACGGTACATTATTTAAAAAAAATGAATAAATAGAAACATGTTGAAATACATACTTTTGGTAGTTCTTTTGTCGGAGACGCATCTCCTTGCGATTGGGAATCTGCAGACCCGTTTTGTCATGACTTAGGCATTTTCTTAACATTTTGAACACGTTGTTCCTATATGTATATATAAAACACGGTACATTAGTCATGTATGTAAAATTAAAAAATCAAAGGGGGATGTTTTATTCCTTACCATTGTTTCCATTACCGGTACTATGTTTTCCAAAGTTTCAATCCCATTAGGCTTCTTCTGAACACCAACAATTGACTTAGTTCTGTCAGCCACTTTATTAGCGCTGATATCTATATTATTAATGGCCATTGGAGTCGTCACCTGCAATATAAATTAAGAAATACAATGGTGTTAGCATTAGAAAATGAAATTATTAACAACATAAAAAATGGCTTACATCTGAGTCTAATGGTGTTTGGTCCTGTTACCCTATTCAACCCATCGAAGGTTTCCTTGTGCTTTACTTGACCAGGATGCCCATATAGACGGCGAAACTTAGCTAGCCTGGTTCTGCCCCTAATAGATAGTGGTTGATTTGATTGGTTGACATCTTCATCAGATGAATGATATTCATCGTCCTCATAGCGTATTGCGTTAACATCATCACCTTCATTATATGCAAGCGAAATATCAGTATCAACGTTGTTTTCAATCATTTCCATTGTGGTCTTTAAAAAAGCAATAATGTGTACAAGAAAATGATTCTCGATTGGAGAGTAAGATTGAAGATTTGATTTTTTTGTTTTGGTTGCAGTCTTTAGTTTAGGAGTTGAAGCAGGCTCTTATTTATGTTAAATGCCATATAATTAGGTGATTTAAAATTTTGGATGAAAATTTTGGCTCCAAATTCTTTTCAATTATTTTCAAAAAATTTCGCTTATACCTTTTCTCCAAGATCATGAAGTTGAGTCAGGCGACTTCTTTTAGAAAATCGAGGAGAGTGATGATGATACTCCACCTCAGTCCAATATTGTCCATTAGTTTACTTTTTTTAGTCTTTATTTTACAACTTTTACCTTAATTTTTCTTTCTTTTGTTTGTGTGAAATAGATGAATGGATTGTGTTTTAAATGTATTTTCATTAGTATAATTTTCATCAAGTATTATACAACACAAATAAAAATATCTAAGGTCAAAGTTATAAAAAAAAACTTAAAAAAAGTAAACGAATGGACAATAATTTTGTTAGAAACGGCAAACTACGTCCTCCTTCCTTTAAACTATGACTATAAATTAGTGGTATTGATCGGTTCGGTTATCGGGTTGTTCGATTAGTTCGGTTTCATTAAATCGGTTATATTTTTATTCGGGTCATTAAACACAAAAACATGTAAAAACAAACAAAAATGGCTAAAAACGGATGGAAACAGATGAAAACGGATAAAACGTGTAAATCGGGTTGTTGGGTTAGTTCGGTTTCATTAAATCGGTTATATTTTTATTCGGGTGATTAAACACAAAAACGTGTAAAAACAAACAAAAAATGGCTAAAAATGGATGGAAACCGATGAAAACGGGCTAAATGCATAAATCGGGTTGTTCGATTAGTTCAGTTTCAATAAATTAGTTATATTTTTATCCGGGTCATCAAACACAGAAACGTGTAAAAACAAACAAAAATGGCTAAAA
>LBNU01015851.1:3807-14029 GCA_014162995.1 Artemisia annua
GTAAAGAAATGGATATCTACTTGATGGCTCATGTTTAATAAAATTTTCATTCGATAATGACTTAAACTTTTAAATTTATGTATTTTTAAACTTATGTTAAACTTTTGGGACCTCAACTCTGATAAATTATCGAATGTGAATTGTTAAAAAAAACTTTGTTTTGAAGTTGTTACTATACTTTTACTATATGACTAATAAATAGCACCCCATGTAGTATTCCGCTGCGTTCCTAAAATGGGGGTGTTATAATAACTAACTTAAGAAAAAAAAAAGACCAAGTTAATTACAAAGATCTAAGAGATGTGTGAATCATCTCCAAAATGTGACAAAAGAGAATTTACATACCGCTACCAATAATCAAAGATCTAAAAACTGTGTGAATCATCTTCAAATGTACATACCAAATGTGACATTGGCCGGTTTATATAGGCTTGAATTAGGTTAAATCATTAATTATTCTTGCAACCTTTCACAACCCTTGCACTTCATCTAACCGACTTTTAATTCTATACTAAATGTCATGTGATCAATTCGGCCAACCTTTGCACTTCATCTCCTTTCATGATTGCATAGTTATTATGAGGCTGCATTGAATTCCGAGCATTAGCTATCTTGTACTCTATGCAACTACTAAACGACTCCAACTTGTTTCTAACTCTACAAACTCTATCATCATAACTCCACATTAAATTTAAGGACTCAATCTTATAGTATTATAGATTATCGTCGATAACAATAAAAATAACATCGCACAATTCAAACTTTAAGATCATTTAGATAAAAAATCTCCAAATAGAGTAATTTTTAATTTACCACATATGACAATATAAAAATTGAACTAGTCCTAGTACTACAATTGTAAAAGAAAATGTTAAAACAATAATATTAAAATAATAAATTGTTGGACTGAGGGAAGAGAAATGAGTGGACATAATTAATTAGCTTTACATTTTACTAGGCCAGAAAAAAAGATAAAATACTTCATTTACTCATTAACTTCTTCTTCTCTAATACACCGCCGACAACCTGCTCAAATTTCCGATTAATTCGTTTCTTTAATTTGTCTTCTTTTTAAATTTTTGGCTATGCACTGATTAATTTTGACTATTTCAGATGGTGTGCACTCATAGTTTTGTAGTGCCTTTTGCACTAACTTGTGGGAAAATCAAAATTATTTTACACTACTAAAAATTCAGACAGTGCATACCCTGTCTTCAATGTAGATCCGCCCCTGATTGATGCGCTCCTTAAAATGAGCATTTTGGTTTCATGCGACTAGATTTTGTATATCATACAATCAAGATGATGTGGTTGTATATGTTGACATTGCTATAACCAACTTTCATTTGTATATATTCTTTATTAAATATTATTATTTGTATTATATGTATATAAAATAATAATTTCAAGATATGTTGTAGCAATTATGCCGATGAAATTCACAGAGTAAACACGTAGATAGAAAATATATATATAAAAACAGTAAAAAAAAAATACATGATTAGCCTATTTAGGTCAGGTTACTCGGGTCAATAATTTTATTCGGGTCAGCCGAGTGACCCGAATACTGAATAGGGTCGAGTATCGATTGAATTTTATATTTTTATAAATTACGGGTATCTATTTACCATAATATTAGGGGGTTTTTGCATATATGTCCTTCCGAAAATGCATAATTGCATATATATCCAAAGCATGCATAAAAACCATTGTACTATGTGCATCAAAAACTTGTAAAAAGGATATATATGCAATTATTCATTTTGGGAGGGATATATATGCAATTCTGCCTAATATTAGGGATGGCACCCGTGGGCAATGGGCACGGGTACCTCTAACCCGTCACCCACCCACGTAGTTTTTTTCTCACCCGTCACCCGCTAATGGGTACAGTTTTCTACCCATGCCCTTGCCCGTGGGTATTTCTTGCCCATGGGTAAACCCATGGGTTAGCGTTATGCAATAAAATTACAAAACCATGATATGAAAACTAACTACGAAACTGCGTAATAAGACACCAATCAATTTGCCAAATACCAAGTTCACAAAATACTTAAACACATGTCTGAAAGTAGCAATCAAACATCATTACACCAAATGAAATTACTATTTGTTCATTAAAGAGATAAAGTAAAATAAGTTAAAACATCTTTAGCAAAACAAAAAATTCTTGGTGTTCTTGGCATACTACTAGAATACTTAGATGTATTAGGTGTGTACCTGATAAAGGGAATAATTGAAGTTACAGGTGAGTCGAAGTGCGAGCAAGAAAGAAGCGGGTAAGATGTATTTTAGCACAAGGATGAACTGAGTTTATGATATTATACATGTTAACATGTATACAACTTTAATTATTTGATCTTTCATATTCTTTTTTTAGTCTTGAAACTCAAACAAACTTTTAGAATAATGTGTTTTCTTGAAATTTTGTAACTATAAAATATATACCTGCAACATCATAAATATTTTAATTAGTATAATTAATCTTAACATGGGTGTATGGGTACACCCACGGGTATTTTGACTGGTATACCCGTGGGTATTTTAAATGGGTGTCATGGGTTTACCCGTGATGGGTATGCCTCACCCGTCACTCACCCGCCACGCACTGATGGGTATAGATTTTCACCCACAACCCACCAGTGGGTAAAAATTGAAGCGTTTACCCACCCATTTATAGTGGGTACCCCTGGGTTGTGGGTTTTTTCTCGCCCATTGCCATCCCTACAAAATATCCGGTTGACCCCGGACTATCCGATTTGAATTGACCCGAACCGATTAACGGGTCGGGGCAAGTAATACCTCTTGGTCACAGCCACCACAAAAGGGTGTATCTGTGTGTGTGTGTGAAATCCTAAAATCAGTTCATTTCATTCATCATCTGAAAAGCAACAAAAAAAATGTCGTCTTCAAAGCTGGTAAAATTCATCTTAGATCCAAAGAAAAACTGGCTCGCTGCCAAGCACAAACAAACAATCGAAACTCGTCTTCGCAAATACGGTAATTAAATTTTAAGATCTCTATTTATATTTTGTCCCCATTAGAAATGATTTATTAAATTAGATTTTAAAAATTAGGTTTGAGATATGATGATTTGTATGATCCGATGGAATCATTGGATATTAAGGAGGCCTTGAATAGGTTGCCACGTGAGATTGTTGATGCCAGAAATCAACGTATTTTACGCGCTATGGATTTGTCCATGAAGCACGAGTATTTAACNTTTTTTTTTTTTTTTTTTTAAATAACCTCAGAATAAGAACTTATCGTTGACTTATCATCATGTGTTTTGCTATTGTAACAGGCGCAACAGACTCCGTTTAGGAGTTATCTCACTGACATGCTGGCTTTGGTGAGTGCTTAATCAACTCATTGTTAAAACTGAACTGGATCATATATTCTGTAAATAATATACTTGTGCTAGTTGTTGTGGTTTTGCGTCGTTTTTTTGCATATTAACAAAGCTAATTAGCACTCTGTTACTAGTCTTTGGACATGCTTACTGTATAATCAATTAACACTTCATATAAGCTTAGTTAAGTGCCCTCTTAAACTTCTGTAAGTAGCTTGTGAGGATTGGATAGCGTGTTTAGCTGCCTGCAATAATTAATTGGGTAAGACATGAAAGAGTTCAAAATATGAAACAATAGGAAGTTTTCGAATATAAAAGAAGTAGCTTCATTATTTTGCATCTTAATTCTTCATTGTAGTTTTATCATTCAGAAGGACAATAAAGGTAGTAAATTAGCTTATCTGCATAAATCATTTTTTGGTTTACAAAATATACTGTTTTCGAAATATACACCACAACTGGTGATAGTACTGAATTTGGATTTGAAAACCTTTTCTTTTTTAAATTTTTTTTCGTTTTCTGTTATCATCCTTTATCATCCACTAGGGCCAATCCGGCTAACTAATTTCCATCAGTTCAGCACAAAATTTTCCGGTTATGAGTAGAGCCTCAAATAATTTTCAAATTTAATGAAACCTAAGCATCATGTTTGTGAAGTTGTTTTTATATTGCTAAAGCATTTTTTTTTTCTCAGTTTGTTTTATAAGCATGCATCCCTTTGAAAAAAGCTACTCTCACTAACATAAAGAAGTTGAAAGCAATCTTTAAAAGTCGAAACTACCATTTTTTTAAAGTTGCACTCAGTTTGTCTTGTTTGAGTTTCCCTTATTTTTCATTACAACACAAAATCCTGCCCAACCGGAAAAGACAAAACACAATTTGAGCATGTTTTATGAACTTTTTTTGGAGATAAAATTTCCTTTAACTTTCTACAAGCGTCGAGATAGAAAACTAAAAATACTTTTATCAACTAGACGGACACGATGTATTCAGTTCTTCTACATTCTGTTATGAGCACTAAATTAGAACATCTTTGTCAAATGTTCAAAGTTTTGTTATGTGCCAACATCTCTAGCGATCTTATACATCCAGAAGGTGGTTTGTACCCGTTGTTGAATATTAGGGTCCACATATACGGAAATTACACAATAATAAGTATGAGATCAGCAGAATTGATGGCAGATAGGCTATCCATGAAGGAGACATCTTCACTACATATAATGTAGGAAAAACTAAAAACTCTTAATTCAATTTTTAAGTATAGTGATTGCCCTAAAGCTAAGTTCTATTATTTAGTAATCAATAAAGAATTAAAATGTCATTCCTTAATTAATTTCAATCAAAATTAGTTATAGTTACTTGTCATGTTTCTAACATGCTACATATGTTGTTCCCTTTATGTTTCTTTTTTTATATGAAATGGAATGCTTTACTATTGCTTAATATTATTTGAACTCATGTTTCTTGTCATCCGTATAGTTATTGGCACAAAAAAACATTGCTAACCGAAAATTTTAAGCCGCCGCCACAATGCGTAAATACCATACTAATAGTTTATAATATCTTAGAAACCGATATTAAAAAGTTGGATAAAGAGATTGAGTAAATGAGAAAAAAAAAGTTCTAGAAGGCTAAAATGTCAAAAACCATTTACCATGTACAATGCATAGTGTTGCAAGCACTTTTTGAACCTAGAATGCAATTTTTTTTTAATAGATCACCATGAATATGCCATGGAAAATGTTCACTCTATCCCATGCTCAATGTGAAAGCAAGTTGCTAGAGTTGTTCATGCGAGGACCTATTATGTAGCAAGGCAGAGTGAATGAAGAACTTAACTGACAAGTAGTGACAACTCCTACATTATGTTTAGATACAAGAACTGCTTTTCTTTGTTTTTATAGATGAACTACTTGTGTCAATATTCAAGAACTACTTATTAAAAAATACCTTAAAGGTCTGGTAGATTGAATTTCCAAGATAGAGTTATTGTAAAGGGGTAGTGAGCCACATCTATTTTTTTAGCAGAAACTCTATAAAAAGGCATTAACTTGGACTCAAAGGCTATAAGTGTGTGCATGAGCAACAAACTTGTAAGAAGTGCTCAAGCATTTTACGGAATTGGATGCAATCCTAGTGTTTATGTATTTAAAAAGTTAAAAGGATATATACAAGAGCCATATATCCAGAAAATTTCACAAAATGATTAATAAGGTGCGAGAGTTTTTCTTGTGTGCATGAGAACTAGTGTTTCGATTGCTCTTCAAAAATTGAGCTACTAGAGCTATTATCCTTTGATAAGCGATGCCACTAGCCCACTACTAGCCTTTTCATGCAGGCAAAGTGTTGCATATTATTTTTCTGATGGATATTAATTGCGAACTCCACACGAACTCACAATGTATTCAAGGGATTTCGTGCATGCATTTCAGGGCAAATTAGGAAGGAGTAAGTTATAAGGGTAATAATGAAGTAAAAGATCGTTTAAGACTAATGTTTTTAGTAGTTGAAGTATTATTTTTTAGCATATTTGTGAGATGGGCTGGCAAAGATTGTGAAATGAATAGGTTGGCTTTTATTGACTAAGATCGTGAGATGATATATGGTAAGTATCTTCTGTAATAGTGTAATGTACAACCCGTCTAAAATTTTTTGTGCAATTTATACTCTTTTCCAAGTAGTCCCGATGGTTTTCGTTATTAATGTGAGGCATTTTTATCTCTTAAAATTTCAAGCCTGTAGTTGGTGATACTAGTACGACAGGACATGACTAGAAAATACTAGTATAAGTTATGTCACTGCATTTCCCCCTAATGTAGTGTAGATTGTGCTATCTGAGTATCAGTATATTTCCTCTGGCAGGTCTGAAGCTAGGGATGTGTGTGAAATAGTAACTTCAATAGTACTCTTGATTTTAAGTTGTAAAAATAAATGTTAGTGTTTCTAGTTCTTGTAGTTGCCAAGATTAAACTGTGTTGAAGATTTGCAGACGTACTTCAGAATGTAAATGTATTAGTTAAAAATTGTTGCATATGTGGACTGCAGTTTTAGCTGTGTTTCTGAATCTAAATGTCTTGGCTAAAAAATATTGCATTTGTGAACTGCAGTTTTAGTTGTGCTGATAGGTTGATAAGTGTAGTTTATATCCTAAGGCTATAGTTAGTTTTTTGGATAAGAGTAGCAGGAATATTTTGATGATTTTAGCTTTGTTGACATGGAAATAAAAAGTGTAGTTGGTATATCCTGGCATGTGATTATGATTGAGATAGTTAGTTTTTAGAATAAGGTTACAGAATAGCAGAAACATTTATGAAGATAATAAGATATGATAAGGGTGAAAGATATTAGATTTTGGCAAGCTTTGGAGCTCCTATATGCTAGAAGTTTTCTTTAGTAAAGTACTTTGTGTGTACACTAAAGTAGAAGCCATATAATTCTGTTGTCTATGCCTTTAGTTTGTGTTTATAGACAAATTTTTATGGGACAGAGTTCGACAACAGAAGTTTCTTTTAGTAATTTTTTTTCACAAAAAGGTGTGTTGGTCCTAAAGAGACACATTTTGATACCAACAATTAATTAATAGGTATGGTTTACGCATCAAAAAATTAGATTTAGGATCAAATGAGAAGAAAACTTAAAATGAGAAGGATGAGAAATAACGATAACCACAAATAAGAGATGCATCGACTTGAATTAGATGCATCCTCAATCTTTTAGATGCACTATAATATATTTTCTACCAAAAAATTAGATGCAAATACATATATTAGATGCATCACATCAAGTTAGGCGGAACCTATGTATATTTCGTCCCCTGCGGGTCAAATTTGTTGCTAGTACTACTTTGCGTCGTTTTCACTTCAAGATTACTTTCGAAACTAATTAGGATGCATCTAAATGAATAGAGATGCATCTAATTCAAGTCGGCGCATCTCAAATGTGAGGTTATGGTTATTTCTCATTCTTCTCATTTTAAATTTTCTTCTCACTGGATCCCTACCCCCTAAATGTTATGGAATATTGACTTATAGGATACTATCTCAGTTTCGTGTTCTTTTGGCAATCAAAATAGGTAATATAATAAAGCTTTACAAGTGCGGTTATATCTTATGCATTACAGGTAGAGAGGGAGAAAGCAGAACGCGAAGCCTTGGGAGCACTGCCCCTCCAGCAGCGCACCTTACCATAGTTCATTTTGAGCTCCATCAACAACCATTTTGGTAATCAAATGGGTAACGGCGACCTTCTGATTTGAATATTGTTAGCAACAATAAATGTACTGCTATGTCATTTCAATTTTTGCTCCTCCTGCTACTATGCTACTGCATGTTGTTGATGTTCATGTTTGAACTCCTGCTATAAACAAATACCTGCGTGATGGCATTTAAAAGTTATGCTTCTTTGAATGGTTTCATGTACTTCCTTCATAAGAACAGTGGTGAAAGACCTGCATGGAGCTGAGCCCTTCTCACCTACCTGCTTTGGGGTCGCATGTGTTTTTTTACTACTTATTGTAGCCAAATGCTCCTTCTAAATCTCACGTAGCTCTTGGAAAGAAATTTAGTAACCAATATTTGAATTTATCAATCCTTTGCTGAGTTCGATGCTTAGCAGTTAGCACTATGGTTAATATTTATAAAGCTTTAGAAATTTAATATTTCATGCCCACATAAACCTTTTGTGTTAATAAACTTATGTCTATTATGGTACAAACATTTTAAAGCTTTGTAATTGTTTCACATAACACATGCATTAAATATCTTAAGACTATAAAGAGGTCTAAGGTTTAGGACCTTTTTGTGTGCCACGTAGACATGAAACGAAGTTGAAATGAAACATAAACTTTTTCAACAATTATAAACCTATTCTTGGACCTCCCATACTCTCATAGTGGATTCTCTTATACCAAAATAAATAAATAGTTTTATTGTATTAAATAGTTAGAGCTATACTCCCTCCGTTCCAAATTTATTGTCCCTTATTGACTTTTTTGGTTTTTCTTTCTCAACTTTGACTATAAATATTTTTGTTTGTGACATACAATTTTTGATAAAATTATACTAAATGAAAATAAATTTAAAACTCAATCCGTTCATATATTTTGTATCAAGTATTATGTAATATAAACAAAAATACTTATGGTCAAAGTTGAAAAGTGAAGACCGAAGAAGTCAACAGGGGACAATAATTTTGGGACGGAGGGAGTAAAAGATTTACATCCCTTTATCTATGCTCTGAAGTGATTTTGTGTTTTAAGTGTTCTTTATAACTCTTAACAATCTTGATAAGATAAAGTGCTTTGATAGCATTTACTTGTGTTGTTGTCTGTACACTGTACTAATGGTAAATGATTCACAAACCTGCTATAAAAAGCAATATTGATTCTGCCAACCTACATAGTAGCATTTACCTTTCTGCCTAAATGCTACATAGATTGCTTTAATTCCGAGGGTTAATAATATCTACAAATGACCATTTTAAAAAAACGATATCGCACGGATCAGTGACCATCCGTGTATTTTTCTTGAACGACCTACTGCTCTGTTCGTACCAATCATAATACGTTAAAGCTCCTGGCGTTAGTCGAGGTACAACCCTCCATACCTGTATGGCTGTATTCATGTGAGAAGGCTAGAGGCAACAATGATCAGTTATATATTTCTTGCAGTTTACAATAACAAAATATGCAACATGAAAGTTGCAAACTTTATCACCAAAATGTAGTAATTAAAGTACCTATTGAGCTTCCACTCAGCTATTCACGCAATGGAATAAACATCTTAAAGTAACAATTTGGTCGCTAAAGAGTCTTGGAATTTCTTTATGAGGATTTTGGCTTTTTTTGCTTCCAGTGAGCTACAAATTTTAGCAGAAATTATTACTATATATTTTTTTTAATAATATTTTTTTTAAACTTCATAAAAAACCTAAAAAGTGACTTAACACACTTAAAGGTACCATCTAATAACCCGTGCAAGGAAATATACACAGAGGTTACGTTGCGTTTCTATTCATTTAAGTTACTAAACTATTTATTTATTTATTTATTTATTATTTTTTTTATTATTATTTTTTTCACTTGAGTGACCTGAACACATATCTTCTAATAAGTCAAATAATATAAATGCCGTGTTTTATAAGTTTAGCGATTAAAAATTCGTGTTTTATGCTACATTGTAGCCTTAGTAGCGCTTAAGTATTCATGCCATAAGTTTGAGCTAAATCTACACAAGATGCCATTGCGACTTTAACAATGTATATGATGCCATGGGTCTATTTTGCGAGGGTGTTGTTAGGGGGTACTCCTAAAGGTTATTGGCACCACCTAAGCCCATTTTGTCCACTCGGAAAATACAGTTTTTTATTATTTTTTGCTAAGTATTTTGTCTGTTAATACTTTTGACTTATCAAACTCTATATTTTCAGTTTCGGATTTTTAGTTATTTAGTTTTATGATATAACCAAAATTATAATAATAAATAAATAAATGAAAAGAGGGGGCGGGGGCAAGTAAGTGCCCCTTATTTTTGTGGGTAAATGCTACATATTACCAACGTACTTTCAAATTTGTGCCGACTTGAAACACGTACTATTTTATTCAATGACTTCAACAACGAACTTTCAAATTCTGTTCAAAGATAACCAATATGATTGAAATTCTGTTCCAAGATAACCAATATGATTAAAATTATGTTCCAAGATAACCAATATGATTGGAATATTTTATTCAAGGACTTCAACACTACATGGTCATATTGGTTATCTTGGAACAGAATTTGAAAGTTCGTTGTTGAAGTCATTGAATAAAATAGTACGTGTTTCAAGTCGGCACAAATTTGAAAGTACGTTGGTAATATGTAGCATTTACCC
>LBNU01015852.1:0-19702 GCA_014162995.1 Artemisia annua
CTTGTACACAAAATTTCCAAGCAAGAGACATAATCCATTAATGAGTTAAGCCAAGCCATACCATGTCCCCTCCTAATTCCCCTAAAATCCGGCCACCTTAAGGGGTGTCCCAAGATATATTTTTTTTTTTACCCAAAGACTTCCTATCCTATATACATCTATACCTACTTATTTACATACACTAGGAAAGAAAAATAAACACAACCTCCTAAATCCTTGAACCATTCGACACAACCAAGAAAGGAGAAAGGGAAAAGGAAGCTAGTTGGGCAAGAATCAAGTATACTAAGGGTAGATCACAAGGGCTAGAGTACTAATATTGGGGTTACACAAGTGTTTCATAGGTCTCATCTCACTAAGCAACCTTGTAAGTAAACTTACTAATACTTCATGATTTTCATGATTTTTCATGCTTGTTAAGTATCTACACTTGTTTATCACTTGGTACATGTTGATAAATTTTAAGGCTACCATGATCTCTTAGCAAAAGTTATGTCTTAAAATAAACTCTTATAACAAGGACATTTTATATAAACATATATGTTAATAAATGTGTAGATCTAAATATTTTTGAAGAATATATATACATGGACTTTGAATATTGCTAGGTTTATATGTAGATCACTATACTTTAGTTGAGAAAATAATGGGTGAACTAGGACTAGATATGGAAATTAAAATGACGTACATTAAAAATGGTAGAACATTACGTATTACTATTAAGTGCGTTGGTGATTTTCCAAAGGTACTTATTGACTTAGACGAATAATGGTTTAGTCCCGAGATGTTACAAGTTTACATTTCTAGAAAGAATAAATTTCCAAATACAAAGATCCATGAACTTAACTATATTTTTTGACGATAATATTACAAACAACATGCTACAAGTGATAATGTAAAGTGTATGACTTGCCATGCTTGACCTTGTTTTTCGAACTTAACGACATATTACTATTTAGGTGCGATTAGGAGACCCGGACTTTACTTCCATTACACTAATTAGACCATCGGGAATTTGCCTACTTGCTAAGGTGCAGTCATTAGGGGGCCCCATTTGTACACTTTTTTACATTGATTTCAATACTTGGGTCGAATACATTGCTTTTTATTTTCTATTGCGGACATAAGTTACCAAAACTAGTTACATTGGCCTAAGTTACCGATTACTGCCGCTTAAGTCCCCTTATCATGAACCGTTAATTACTTGTAAGCGACGGGATGTTATGAACTAAATCTATTTGGTTGACACCCGTCCGGGTTGTCGCCTGCCAACTGTTAAACGGACGCATACCATTCGAATTAATTCCGAAGTGGCCTGTCAAACACTCATTGTGGCATTATTATTATACTGATTGTATACGATACGTTGAGCTTTCGGGGTCATGAGCTTAAGGCATTTGTATTTATTTTTGGGTTTAAACATTGTTATTGTTATAATGGTTCCCTATTAAATCTTTTCCGCGGATTAATTTTTCACTAAACCTATGATTTCACCAACAATTATGTTGACATTTTAGCGTGTATTTTCAGGGTAACTAAATTGAAGTTGCATAAGTATGTATGGAATGCGTATCGAGTCACATTTTGGAAGCATCATGATGAAGATTTCTTTGCATTACTTAGCGTTTGGTTATGTATTAAAATCTTACATTTTGATGGTGAAACTCTGAAACTTAATGCTTTTGAAAACGCTTATGTTTAAATCAAACGCTTGTTTTAAAATGACTCACTTAGAGGTCATTCTTATTTCCTTGTACTTTGTATTCCATGAACGTCACTCTCCTCGGAATTCCATTCCGCTGCGACCCGATTTTGGGGGGTTGTGACATTATATGCACAGGGATGCCTCTATACATTGGTTGTTATTGATTACCGATATTGCATATGTTGGTCTCTATCTTATGATTAAACTTGTGGCTCAACTTTATATTTTAAACCTATGGATTACACTCAACCTTTGTGTTGACTTTTTAAGCATGTATTTTCAGGTAATGATGTTTAGCTTGGCATGATGATATAATGGGCGTGGAGGAGTGGCTAAGGCTGGAGGGCGTTTCTGTCACGGCCACTTAACTACTTTACTACCCTATTTTGCATGTCATTCGTAAAACCTTTTGTGTCTTACAATTTCCGCTGCTATACTTTGTTTATTTTTCCGCCTGCAAACTTCTATTTACTTTTCCGCTGGCAACCTTTGACTAAAGAGTACTTGTACTCTAAACGGTTTGAATCGAATGATATGTTTTGGTCACCATTTTTAAACGTCCCGAGTTGTGGTCGTTTACTATAAATGTGCCTGGTTTCTATTTTCGTAATACCCCCAGCACGATAGCTGCCATATTTGAGTTGGGGGTGTTACATATTTGGACATGGAACGACATTACTATGGGCGTTTATCTTCTATATCTTCATTTGCTCTGATCGGATTAATTCCCGGGATCGCGTAGTTTTTCTTGGAAGCTGAGGCTGAGCTCCACTTGACATACACATTACTACCGATCTACGAGTCTGCACTAGGGGAGTTTTTCTGTTCTTTGATCACGTGCTTATATTTTTTTCCCATATTCACGTTAGGAACGTTGCATTCTTCTTTTTCGTTCTAAATGTGGGGTTGACATCCCCGTATTTAGAACATTGAGGGCAATGTTCGGTTCTAAATGTGGGGTGGGATTATTATCCTTATATCATACATGTGCCTATTTGTTTGTTTTTGAGCAACCCCAAAATTGTGCCAAAATTTTCAAAAATTTTAAAATGTTTGCCAAATTTTTCGTAATTTCGAATTTTGCAAAAATTTTAAATTAGTTTGAAATAAAAAATAAAATAAAAATAAAATAATAAATAAATAAAAAAAATAAAAATAAACATAATAATTGGTCAATTTTGGGGCATTGTCGAACTTTGAGCTTTTTAATAATTTCTAACTTAATATCATATCAGTTCTTGTTTGATGAGATGTGAGATTGGTTAGGATCGAGTTTTTACTTAGCTTAATGTTTTTGATGATTTTGCTCGAGGACGAGCAAAGCTTAAATGTGGGGTAGTGATGAAATCACGATTATATATGTTTTGTTACCAAAAATGCCTCCATTTATGCTAATATATTTAACAATATTGTGCTTTTTATTGCAAATATTACGTCTATTGTTATTTTATTTATCAAGGTACCGTTGGAGAATTATTGGAGCAAAAGTGAAGCAAAGTGATGATTATAGAAGATAAATTTGAAGATTATATGCAAGCCCAAGTTTATCAAGTGTAGAAGCACATTGCATTGAAGCCATGATTAAGCCTACAAGATAAATGTCCAAGTCTACTACAATTATTAAAGAGATAAAAGAAAAGGGGAAATTATAAAGAGGCTGGGATATGAATTGTTGCGCTATTGGAATTACAAAGTGAAATGCATATTTGACCATATCCATGTGTGCATCCAATCATCCATTTGCCAACTCCCTTTCTCTTTTGCCCACTCACACGTGCCCTTAATATGTTCAAAATTCATATGTGGCCGTTATAGTCTTCGCGGGTCCCACACATCCACATGGACCAATTGAATCAAGAGGCCAGCAGTTATTTGAACGTTATTAAATCAACGGGCAGATTTTAAACGTTCGTAGTCCAAGGCTATAAATTGAGAAGAGGAGCAGCATTTAATGATCATCCTTCATTTTTTTCTCAACGCAACTCTTTTATATTTCATTAATTGTCATTTACTTTTAATTAAAATGTAATGCTTATACCCTTTTTGTAATAACACACATTTAATATGTGTAAGTGTGTTTTATGTTTCAAGACTTTATCAAATTTATATTTTACCTTAATTACTTTTGTCATTAGTTTGTTAATTGCTTAATTTAGCTTATCTTTTATAAAGTTTGTGGTTTTAGTATTTTTATGGTTAAAATCTTTTAAAGTTTCAATCTTTTAATTAAAATCATCATTTTTAGTATTTTAAATTTATAAAGTCTCAATCTTTTTCATCTAAACATCATTTTTATCATGTCTTTTTAATTAAAGTTTCAAACTTTATGCATTTTTAGTTTAAATATAGTTTTAAAAGTCAAGTTTTTATAATTTTTAAGCTTTCTACATTTAAAAGTTGCAACCTTTATTCCTTACTCCATCTTAAATTCACTTATAGTTTCAAGCTTTTGAAGATTAGTTAAAGATTAATGGGTAATATGAAGTATTTTGGGTTAATAATGAGCTTTGGATGGGGTATTTACTTTAGTGTTCTCATCGTCGTCGTTATGCTTAAACCATATCCGGTGCTTTCTCATCCTTATTCTTATTATGTTTATTGTCGTATTTCGTTTAATTAGGATTGCCATGTTTAGTTTTATTATTATGCCTTTTAGCGATATTAGGATGCTAGAGTAGATTTATTTATATACTTGTTTGGTGATGGGTTGCTTTGAGGTGGTGATTAATTAGTGATTTGGAGAGGATTATTATTAGTTAAGTTAGGACTTTTGATTCAAACGATAATCCCGAAAACATTGTTTTAAAAAGTTATAAAATTTATTTTAACTAAAATTGAAAAATGGAACCATGTAAGATTTTAAAAATTGATTATCTTTTTAAAGTCAAAAGCTTTTAAGTAATTAATTAATTTAAACGAATTTTATGACAATCGGCTTTAAAAGAGCATTGTGGATTACCGTTGTTGAATTAAATTACTTTCTTTTTCGAGTTTATTGGGTAAACGGAACCGATGACCGATAAACTTGATTTAGCATTCAGTTTAATCCTAAGGTCAAATTTCTTAACTTAAATTATTAATCATCTAATCCAAATTACCAATTGGTCATCACTAAGAATCAACCATAATCCCAATAAGTATATTTACTTCTTTATATTTTTGCCCTTATCATTTTAGCCTATCTCGTAGTTTATCCTCTAGCTTTTCTTAGTTTTATTTTGCCTTAGTTCCCTTTAGTTTTCCTTTTAGTTGTTATTTTGCCTTAATTATTATAAAACCCAAAAATAGCGATATCTAAGCATCTAACTAGAACTAAAACGCGAGTCTCAAATTCATCATTCCTTTAGGACGACAACCTGGGAGATCAATACTTACCGCGATACTTAAGTATTTAGGTTCGTATCCGTATCTTTCATTCATCTTTACAAATAATTTTTGGTGGGCCCCACAACGACCCTATCAGCTACACACCGATTCGTCTGTCAAATCAAGAGGTATCTTGAACCTTGAATGCGCTGTTTGTCCCGCTGGAAGCAATAAGGCGGCTATACCTGAGAAAGCGACTGCTAGAACAATTTTCCCATCTGATCTCAGCGTAGAAATTATAGTCTTCCAAAAAAAAGTCTTTCCCGTCCTTCCATGGCCATAAACAAATATTAATTTCTGTTGATGACTGTTAACAGCTTCTGTGACTTGGTCAAAGATAACTCGTTGTTCGGCATTTAGCTGGCCTTTCAATCTTTGACTTTCACTTCTCAACAGTTCACGGTTGTACGATCTTTCTTGCATTATCGCTCTGTTATTCAAAATTTCTAGTAGGTGAGGTGGAGGCAATTCAAAGCCAAAATCTCTGAGCGATTTCCCGTAAAAATTAAGTATTGCATGAAGCTCAAACATAAGACCGCCTTCTAAGTCGTCTGGATTAACGTGAAGGTTAGGTATGTGTAATACTTCTGAAAGTATTAAAGGAATGTCCTCTGACATGGAATCCGCGTGTGACTGCAACAATGCAACGGGGTTGGAAACTTCACAAAAGATGAGCATTTGGCAAAAAAGATTCCTCATTTGAGCTGGAGTGGCTGACAGCAAAGCTTCTTGTAAGGCAATGTTCCACTCTTGATCGCCACTTAATAGCCCCATCGCTTCACACGCTGCTCTATATGTAGGATAGTGTATCTCATCAACTGTCCGTATATGGCGGAACGACTGACTACCTTTTTTATGACAGAGTAGCAATCGTAAATAGAAGGCGTCGCCAGAGGCCGGATGTATATATGTGAGACGTCCGATAGCTGAGTTGGTAGTGTGCCGCCTCCTTTGCCAATATTTTCCATCTTTATACCATGCGAATTCTTTTGGGAAGTTTAAATATGTTAGATGGCGCCCGTCCGTGTTGTGAGTATTGTATTTCAACCATTCAGTAAGCGTTGTTCTTTTGTTGTGTTAATTATCGACAATTGATTGCAACTGTTCGTGCCTTCTAAAACTGACCCGTTGCATATTTTCAAGGTGGACTGCAAGGATCTGAACTGCCGGATCTCTGTTGTGTATGCTGAAGCCAAGGATCCTCCAACATGCTTCGTGCGGGCCAATGTATCTTGCATCTTGAAAATTTGTTATTTCGTCAATGTGCAGCGGCCGTTGGACTGTGCTTGGTTCTGCATTTCCAATTGACCTTGTAATATGAGTGATTATCCGGTCAGTCCCTTTAGAAATGTACTTGAAGAGGTATTTTATAAGCATCGACCATTCACAGTACTCTACGTTGATGTGCGCGTAGAACCGCATGCATAGAGCCCGGTTGTGCGGAACAACATATCCGTTATCAAGGATGACATCCTGTTTAACCGTTGTTATGCCTGAATCTCTTCTCCGGTAATGTACATAGCCTTTTGCATCAATAAACGTTGCAGGACAAAAAGGCTTAGGAAAGTTCTTAGTGCATTCATCACCCCCACGCATACACGGAGCTGATGTATTTACCCGCCCGCAAGGCCCATGCATCATAAACTCTGTGATGACTCTAAACTCTTCAGGATCAAGCACTGGATCTGGAAGTTCTGCAGACACGTATATGTCGACATCTCCATGAACTTGCACACGGTGGCTTTCTCTGACCCATAACAATAGATGGCAATGCGGCAATCCTCTTTTCTGGAATTCTACGGTATACAAAACTGAGGACCAAAAGTAAACATTAGTAGGCGGGCAATAATTGCAATAGTTTCATAGGAAATATTAGTATATGTAAGTCAAGTCGTACCTGCTTCAACAGCTCCAAAAGGCTTCGAGTCTCGTAAGAATGTCACTAAATCATGTATCTTTCTTTCAAACACACGGTCGACAACGTCGGGTCTATCAGCAACTGTCACGTGCGGAAAGTCTTCCATATATTCTGCAATTTCAGGCCAGTTCACGTTGCATGTGAAGGTGATAAAGAAAGATGGATTCCCGTGCACACGACATATAGCCAAAGCATCTAAATAGTGGCTATACATGTAGCGTGGGCCTCCTGTAAAAGATGAAGGAAGTATTATCCTTGACCCTACATCGGAACCATCTTGATCACCCCGCGATATAGCATCGTATAACCCAGCCATGTAGTCATTGCGAATATCGTTCTGATGCTGTCTTATGTAGTCAATCCGTGATTGTTCTATGCTGCAGTAGGCGGTAACAACGTACTGTTGGAAAAGTCTCCCACTCCTTATGAGCAGAGTGTATTTGTTTACCCGATCGTGAATCTCGTATGAATAGTACTTCTGCATTGTCATTTTCTTCGGTGGGTCATCTGAGGAATTTCTGCTTAAAAGTAAACGACCCAAATGGTATCCATCTTCACTAAAGATAAAGACCAGCGGAAATTGCAATGACATGTAAGAAGCGTTTAGCTTGTTAACATGTTTAAGGCGGTGATCATGTTGTTCAACTACGACATCAAAATCAGTTTGCACATCCGGGCCACCTTCAAAAACAATCGCGCCAATCGAATCACCTGCAGGCANTAAGAATGTAACTAAATCATGTATCTTTCTTTCAAACACACGGTCGACAACGTCGGGTCTATCAGCAACCGTCACGTGCGGAAAGTCTTCCATATATTTCACGTTACATGTGAAGGTGATAAAGAAAGATGGATTCTCGTGCACACGACATATAGCCAAAGCATCTAAATAGTGGCTATACATGTAGCACGGGCCTCCTGTAAAAGATGAAGGAAGTATTATCCTTGACCCTACATCGGAACCATCTTGATCACCCCACGATATAGCATCGTATAACCCGGCCATGTAGTCATTGCGAATATCGTTCTGATGCTGTCTTATGTAGTCAATCCGTGATTGTTCTATGCTGCAGTAGGCGGTAACAACGTACTGTTGGAAAAGTCTCCCACTCCTTGTGAGCAGAGTTTATTTGTTTACCCGATCGTGAATCTCGTATGAATAGTACTTCTGCATTGTCATTTTCTTCGGTGGGTCATCTGTGGAATTTCTGCTTAAAAGTAAATGACCCAAATGGTATCCATCTTCACCAAAGATAAAGACCAGCGGAAATTGCAATGACATGTAAGAAGCGTTTAGCTTGTTAACGTGTTTAAGGCGGTGATCATGTTGTTCAACTACGACATCAAAATCAGTTTGCACATCCGGGCCACCTTCAAAAACAATCGCGCCAATCAAATCACCTGCAGGCAATTCATGCTGCCTTGAACCAACAACACCAAATAAACGCACCTTGAACTGTGGAATATTACTTTGTGACATTTTATCCCTTGCTGTTCTAAATAACTGCACCAATTCGTTGTGATCGTCTAGAAGGGCGATCAAGCCTTCTACAATATCTGCCCGCAAGCCATGGCCAGAACTCTAAAAACTTTCTAGCCGATTTGCAACTTCATTTTCCGTGTCGTAGATATATAGCTGTAGAAAGTGTGGTCGTTCATCTTGCTCTGGCCACATGCTTCCTATCCGATGGTAAATTTGTCCGGATATTTTAAATACGTAAGGACCTCGGCCCATGTTTATAGAAGTGTCTATTTGTGCACCCAATGATGTCATCGCAAACATCTGATTATATGCACGGATATTTTCCATAAAGTGGCGATCTGTGAAAAGTTCCTTTATATACTGTGGATATTCATTAGGATGATCCAGCTTAACTCTCCCCTCGTTGCAACATTTGTGGTATTCTGCACGGCCTCTACATTAATGATGTACCCTTTCATCATACCAGAATCGTGCCTTGCAATGATGGCAGATCTGATTACATTGGCCCATATGTATGTATGTGCTTGGAGGGCCTGTATTATGAAAAAAAAGTAAAAGTGTCAAAATCAAAAGGGAGGAATAGAAAATCCCCCGTAAACTAAACAATTTTGTTTTATTGTACATGTGAAAGAGGAGAAGTTTAGATTGCACCATACCTTGCCTAGGTCTTCTAGGCCTGTTTTGCGGGTTGGATCGTCGCTGGCTTCCACGCGGAGCCGATCGCATTGTAACTGGAACAGAGAGAAGAAAATGTGGTTAGTAAGTAGGTATTTCTTTGTTTTTGCTCTTTTTTTTTGTTTTCTTTGCTCCTTTACAGAAAATAATAAAACCTTGAGATTGTTGATGTTGGTTGCTTGTTTGGTGGTTCACATTTTCTGAACTCGTTAACCTACGGCGGGTTCGTGGCCTTCCAGTTGATGAAGGACCACCAGTGTTTACATTGGACCTCAAAGGTGACCGGTCAAGCTGCTGATTCATAACTGTTTGGCGGTTGTCATCCATGACAGAACCTATAAGAAATAAAGACGATATTGTTAGGAATTCATGGTAAAACATAGAGAACAACAAATGAAGAGAAACATTTGCAAATTACATAGCAATTCTATGTTGTCGTAAATTTCTGGAAAAGTTGGAAGGCCATGGTCATCTGTAAATGTCTTTTCTGTATCACGCAGCTCACATACTTTGCTTTCCCTTTATCAGCGGAAGTTGTAGCATGTGGATGGCTCGTAGGATGCACGTCTAAAGGCACTTCGTTTATATTCTGTGGTTGGCCGATGCTACATTCATCTGCAATAGAGTAAGAGAAACTGTTTATAAATTATAAGCAGGTTTAAATACTTTAGTATTAGAACACATAAGAGCAATGGAAAGAAATATGATACGCACTTGTCATGCATGCAGGTACATCGCTGAGCACATCATCCATGGTGCACGTTGTAAACCTTTTCTCATTGGTGAGAGACACAATAGCTGGGCAGTGCATTCAATATTTTGAGATTCATTGGTGACAGGAAAGTTATCACATTCGTTGGATATTGCTGAGATCGTATGATTCGTCATCGCATCAGCTGTTACCCCTTTGACATTTGCGGCCAAGGTATTGCATTTTGCGCGCTTTGTTGGTCTGTTATGTTGTATAGAACTGATACCAGTGCAAATGTCACTGGCAGCATGGCGAGAACCACATGGGCTGGTCATAACTGAGTCTAAAGATGTGCCTAAAGCATCTACATCAGGCAATAGCCTCTTTGGTTCTAGATCTACACCATAAGGCTCCTCCTCCGGAGCAAGATGACTAAGATTTGCAGATTCTAAAGAAGCAACAGAAGTAACCCTACATGCTGCTTTTCTTTTGGTCTTCATGTTATGCAAATCTAACACTAACTGATTATACAGAGATCTAAGCTAAGAAAGGCAACATAAAGTGCACATAAAACATAGAAGCTTGTATTTGTTGGCATCATATATAGAATAAATGTGCATGCATCTGTTTAAAAGTGAAACATAGCCATCATTGCAAAGCGTAAAAGACTATAGTAAGCAACGCAATGAATGTGCATGGGTAAAAAAAACATGATACAAACCTCATAGATACCTTGCAGATGTGTTTCCTTATGTGATTCTTGTTTTATTTTATTTTTTTTTTATTTTTTTTGTTTAACAAATCTGGGTGCAGAAGCTTTGGCTGGTTTTAGTGAAACAACTTTTTTTTGGGATGCAAAAGAAGATGATCTAGAAAGTTTTCTATGTACTTTAGGCAGCAGCCCATGCGTGAGCTAGTACTATCATGTGAGGTTTGCACTTGTATTCAAATTACAGCCACAATTTGTGCAAAAGTCTACATAAAGTACACCTAACAATGAAGATAAGGGAATGGACACTTGACACGTATGTATATAAACGTTATATATCGTATATATTATAATGAAAAGGACCATGCTTTGTGTATCGTGAAAAGTTATTTAGTGTTTTTTATGTAAAAAACAGGGCACCAAACGAAAGGGCCACTGGGCCAGAAGACAGCAAACATGCCACAACCCAAAACAGGCCACAAAAATCGCATGTACATGGGCTAACAAAAAAAGGGCCATTTTTGGCGGGAAAAACAGCCATCAAAACGGCTGCGTTTTGTACCTGATTTAAATAAATGTATAATTTGTTTAATCTTTTAATCACTTTGACTGATTTGGGTTTTTGACGTGGGTTATTGGGTTAATGTTGGTCTGGCCCATTAAGGCCCAGCATATAATATTTTCTTTAATGTGTTTATTTTTTTCAAGTATTTTAGAAGCATATACAGTAATAAAAAGTTGGGACATTGAACGTAAGTAAACAAATGAAGATAAACAGATATTAAAAATAATCAGATGTTCAAGAACATATATGAACATATGTGATTGTTGTTTATGTTAGTTCTTATAATTAGACAAATGTTAAATCTTCTTCATGTCCATTCATTTAATAAACAAAAAAAACTTTTTCACGACAAGTAGTGAAATATTCAATAAACGTATTGTTCCTTAACTATTGTAATTTTACTCTAATTCTAAAATATTATTCATGGTTTTGAAATATACTTTAAGCTCAAGCTCGGCATGTTATAGAACTTAAACTCCTTTTTCGAAGCTCGATAAAAGTTTGACTCGAACAAGCCGGTGCTTAAGTTGCTTGGGTGGCTACAACGTGGCCTTTAAGCTTAGACTTAGTTTAAAAAAAAAAAAAAAAAAGTCTTATTTTGATGTTTTGATGTTGATTGAACAACAATTTCTATTTTTCTTGATATTCATGCTATCTTTACAGCTTTCTTTAACGGTATTGTAAAATTATCAAATTTTCAAAATCACTAAAACATTAAAACCACCGCCAAACTTCAATCATTTTCGAAATTCAAATATGATTGTACGTGTAACCTTTTTATCTGTATGATTGTACTTTTATATTTTTATGAAGTCTAGTTATTCGTAATCTTTTTCAAATTAATTTTTTTAAGTGACAAAACACTAGCATTTGTCCATAGGTTTCCACTTTCGACCTCTAAATACATAATCAAAATTCAGAACTCAAGTCTCACAGTGGTTAAAACTTAAAAGAACTAAACCATGTTGCTAATATATTTACTTACGTGAGAATTTTTGGCGTTGAAGTTGGTGAATATCACGCCAAATAAAATCATGTGCAATTCTAGAATCACAAAATTGTTATTAAAACTTTTTCACAAATTGATGTGTCACACAATATTTACTTATTTAGATTGAAATTCATTATCTCTCAATATTTTAATTGAGCAAATTATGCATAATACATCATTGTGTGAAAACCTTAATGTAAAAATTTTATGATCTTAGCATTTCTATGGCCACTTTAAAAAAACAAAATGATTTCAAAATCATACAAAAGTTCATGTTAATAGGCAAAAAAGTTTGAAGCAAAATAACAAAATATATACAAGAAAATAAAGAATAAATCTTTGGGACATGGAAAGGACGATTCATTAGAAATCTATATATATAATAAAAGAAAGTTTTTTTGAAACTTGACACCTCATTTAATCCATGCTGGCACATCTGCCACATCACTAAAGCCACGTCAAAAAAGCCACATCAACAAGAATCATTACTTTACAATTAACACAGTTTGCTAAATGCTAAAGAAGGTCAAATTTCTCCCGTAATTTACGCTTTTAACTTAGGGAAACTGTAATAGTTGTTCAAAATTCAATTGATTGCATATCAACAATTTGTTCAGTAATATTCATTTTTCATCTCTATCGCCATTCTCTTTTTTCTATTTACTGTAATATATTAACATTGTTACACTTGCTTAGTTTTTTTCCTCTGATAAATATCATTCATTTCTTGACAGGTTGATTTGAAGGTCGTTTGAGATAAAATCAATTTTAAGGTGTCTCTTTGTGCTAACATAGGTTTGGTTTGGTTCATTTTAGTAACAGCTATTTTTGTTTTTATTTTTTTGCTTGAATTTTTTTACTTTCCTTCTTCAATTGCGACATCTTTTTTATGGTTTTTAAGATCTATATTCTATTTGAAAAGAGTTTGATGCTACGTTGATAGGTTGAGCTTTTTTATTAGGATTTATGCAATATAAGGAGTGCATGAAACGTGTTCGACGAAATGTCTTAAGAAATATTCATGAACAAGTTTTGTTTCTTAAACTGATGACGTATAGTCTATATTCGGGTCACGAACCCGACTATTAAACGTCACTAGTACTTAAGCCCACCATATGTGGACTATTATAGTGACGGTTTGGGCTCACGAAGGCCCAAACCCAAAGTTATTTATGGTTTTGATATATGATATCTCTTATTTATGGGATATATATCAAATAACCGATTTAGGCGGACACGCCGAGGAGTAAGGAACACGAAACCTACGAGGATTCGTGTTTATATATAGGGCATCACGGCTCTCATTAAAGGTACGATATCACAACCCTAACTCTTCTACAAAACCCTAAAAACCGATTAATTACTCTCACGCCGGAGGATAATCGTGGGAAACAATCCCACGATAAGCCTAACGGTGTCTTTTTGTTTTCTTAGTACGCAGGTCTCAAGTATTACAACCGAATTGGTACTCAAGACAAGGAACGCCCAACTTTTGTATCAACAAGTGGCGCCATCCGTGGGACCCCACACTAAGAATTCTGCTAACTTCTAGAATGACAAATTCCGGAAACTTAAGCCAGCGGACTCCGCAGGCGAAGAAACCCCATGGCAACTTACATGGGAAAAAGCAGCCAAGTGAGGCAGCACCTAAACAGGCCACTGGAACAACCAATGCGCCTAGGAATCAAAGATCAGATTCAGATCTGGAACAACCAGTGCGCCTAGGACCCCTCACGGGAACTATTCACGCCACTGCGACAAGTACTGGCGTGGAAGATCTACAACGCACTCCCCTAACCATGCCAGAAGGGAACCCTACCGAGCCGCCAGATGCGCCTATTCGGAACAGGGGCCCTGACGTGGAGACAGATCTCCACGCACTTACTGGAGTCGCGCCAGAAGTAGCGCCAAGCGATTTCGTGTCCCAAAACTACGAAACCCTAGCCGCTCTCATGCGGGAGGAAGCGAAAAAGAGGTCAAACCAGAGCATACAATCCCGACTCAACTTCGACCCAGATGATGAAGCATCTCCACCGCGCCACCGAAAGAAGAAGCGCGAGAGGAGTAGCCGCCGACACTCGGTATTCACCAGGATCGGAAGCAAGATGGTGGATGATAAAGAAACTGACTAACAGTATCTGGAGGAGCACGAAAATGACGGGTGGCTTACCAATGTCTACGCTAGGCTTGGTAGGCGCAGAGTCCATGACAGACTTGGGCGAAGGTACTCCCCAAGTGAAAGCCCTTCGAGCTCAGATTCTGATGACAGTCGACGCAAGCGTCGCAGAAGATCAAGCTCGGATTCCGACGATAGTAGGCGCAAGGGCCGAAAAAGTATAAGTCCATCCCAAAGTAACTCCTCAGACAGCGAGGACGAAGAAACTGGACACTGGAAATCAAAGGGAAGATACCGCGACCAGGGAGATGAAGACATGTCTCGTCCCTGGCGCCGCCAAAAGGTTGATGCGTTTACAAAACGCATCAGTAATTTCTCAGAAAACAAGAGAAGGCGTATGCCCACTAATGTGAAAACCTATGATGGGACAGGTGATCCTGATGACCACCTAAAATTTTTGAGTCAGCAGCTACGATCGAAAATTGGCCACAACTTGTGTGGTGTCATATGTTTAACTCTACATTAGTGGGGAATGCGCGAAACTGGTTCAGTAAGCTTCCACGTAGAAGCATTGATGGTTTTGAAGAGTTGCGGAAGGCGTTTCGTTTGAACTTTACTCAGAGAAAGAAGTGCGCCAAGAACCCTGTTGAACTCGCTAGGGTAAAACATCGTCAATGGGAATTCACAAGCGCTTATATGGAGCGCTACAAGGACGAATGCATACATGTCGAGGCATGTCCAGAGATACTAAAATCTCAGGGTTTATGAACCCAGAACTGATCAAGAAGTTAAACGATAAGGTTCCCCAAACCTTTGATGAACTCATAAAGCGCACGAGGTCCTTCATCCAAGGAGAAGCTGCCGCCGCAGATAGCAGAAAAGGCTACTCGAACTATAGGTCACAGGAACAGTCCAAGAGACAATCCAATGACCAGAGCAGCAACCGTAATAAGAACTATTGCAGTGAAGGAGGCGGACGGGGGAACGACAAGTACACCCCTTTAACAAAAACTCCGAGAGAGATATTCGCAACAGAGGGCGCAAACTTCCCTAAGCCCCCACCAATGCGCACCCCAGAAGCGCAGCGCACAGGAAATGGGTACTGTGAATATCACGGACAGAAGGGCCACACAACCAATGAGTGCGTCCAATTGCGCCAACTAATTGATAAGTTGGTAAAGGAAGGCAGGATGGACCACTTAGTTAAGAACATCAAGGATGGGAAAGATAGACAAAAGACTGTACCCAAGAAAGAAGCACCTAAAGATAAGGCTGACACCATCTACATGATACAATCATGGCAGCGAAAGGTTAGGCAAAAAGTCAGCCAAAGATTTTCTTTCGGAAGTGAAATTTCTTTCCCCACTTTGACTGCAGACAACGCAGTGGCGGAACCACTCACCATCAAGATAAGCGCGGGGGGTCACGATATCCACCGCATGTACGTTGATGGAGGGGCGTCTGATGAGTGCTCAAAACACTCATCATTTTTGGTCAAATCTGAGCTGCAAAACATTTAAAAACACTCAAAAATGCATCAAAATGCTGAAAATATCCCAAAATTGTGTTTTATATGTTTCAGATGCAAAATGAGTAAAAACAGGTGAAAAACGAACAAAGTTTGCATAATTGGCAGTTTCAGCCCCTGAACTTTCATAAATTGGCAAAAATAGTCCCTGGTATTCAAAATGTGGAAAATTATCATTCAAGGTCCCTGTATTATTCAAAATTGTCAAAATTGGTCCTTGAATGAAACTTTTTATCAAATGGCAAGAATGGCCCCTCAACTTTGAATTTTGGTAGATTTAGTCCCCGGATGATTTTATTTTGGAAAATGAACAACAAAGGTCCTTATGGAATCACAAAATGGCAAGAAATGTCCTTGGAAGTGATTTTTGGAAAGTTGGCTTGAATGGTCCCTGAAATTTTAGCTTTGGCATAATTAGTCCTTGGGCTAATTTATTACTACAAACCAACCGGACCCTTAGTTTATATACTAAACCCAAAACCTTATAAACCCAAAACCCATTAATCCAACCCAATCCCTTTACCCCCTGGCCCATAAGACATAACCAGCCCAACACCCCCCTTTGCTAATAACCACGGGGTCAAACCCGTTTGACCACCCCTTCCCTCCACCTCCAACTTGCACCTGCAACACTGTGCCCCTCCCCCACTTTCACCAACTCTACTCACCTTCTCCATACCATGTCCCCCCAGCCTCCACAAAGTCCAAGAATCATTTAATGCCCTTTTTCCCCTCCAAGTTAACTGCCAATTGGCTAAAAATAATTTTCCCGCCAAAAATGCCATTCAATGGCTAGGATCAAAACAAGCTAATCCAAGGGTCCACAAAGAAGTGGGAAAGTCTCAGAAACTTCCCTCAGTCTTTATAAGTCAAGAAAAAAGAGAAGAAGTAGAGTTAGTTAGCTAGTGTAGTTTAGTAGTGTCGTTTAGTGTCGAATCAATTAAATTAAGCTTGTATTTTGTTCAATTCAGTTTAAGACTTGTACCCTTAAATTCCCTTGTGTAATTTAAAGCTTTTCTCATCAGAGAATCAGTTCAATCTTTAGTAATTCAGAATTTGCAATTTTAGTAAAAAAAATCTCAAGTTACTTCAATGTTGTTAAAGTTGTGTTTAAGAGTTCCATTAAGCTAATATAAGCTCACTTATAAGTTTTTCAAAGGTTACAAAGCAAGAAAAACCAGTTTAGTTAAATATCTCAAAAATACTCAAAAATCAATGAAAAATCAAAAATCAGTTTATATGAAGGAGAAGCAAGGAGCATGGTAAGTAAAGGATGGCCATGGTTTTAGAGTCTCATGGGAGGCATTAGGACAGGGTATGAGTTCTTGGGTCACTTGTTTCTGAGCTTGGATCAATTGTGAGCAAATTCCTCAATTTTTAGCTTATCACTGTAGCAGTGCTAATTAATGCTTGTTTTCTGATTTTCTATGCTTATTTATGTTTGTTGTTGCTGTTTATGCTTATTTTGTAGCCTAGATAGTAGTAGTTTTTAGTTTTCTCACTTAACTGTCCAATTTAGCTCATAAAGCTTATTGTGATTTGCTTATCTACTCTGCTTATTTTTGGTTCCTCTCTAGTTCATTTGTCATGTTATAGCTTAATTAGACCTTAACTTCTACTTTCAAAGCTTAAATCACTCACTTCCTTTGAAAAATTCCAAAACAGTTAACTTAAGGGGTGTTTGGTTTAAGCTTACTCATTGTGTTCAAGTTAGTGTTATGTGTTGCATTTAGCTTAGTTCACTCACATTAGGCTTATATAGGTTAGATGCTGCATAAAACACTTAGGTTATTCTTCAAAAAGTCAAAATCTTCTTTGAATCCTCCTATTGTGTTCACTGTCAAGGTTTTGAGTAGCATAATCATCCATATCAGTTCAATAGTGGTTAAAATAGCTTAATCTTATTTGATTACAGCTTATTATAACATATTAAGTGTTAGGTCACCATCTTATAGCATAAACAACCAAAGATTCAATAAACAAGAATGGAGAAGAGAAGAGAAGAATAATATGGAAGGAACTCTACTAATGATATGATAAAATGATAATGTATTATGAGAACCAACAAGCCTTAAGGAAGGCTTAAACATTGTATTTATAGGGGAGTCCAAGGGTCTCTAGATTCATCTCCATACTTTACACTACTAGCCCTTGGACTTCCACTTGTAGTAACATTACATCGTAAACTTTCATAATAAAATGATCAAACATAAAACATAATAAGTTTAACTAGCAACCTATCATAAAAAATGACCGACACTTGAATAACGTGAAACGTGTTCCTAACAATCTCCCCCTAAGGGTCGGTCGTCAATGGTGAATGGTTGCTTTGACGTCATCTTCTTTATTCTTGAACTTTGGCAATTGCTGGACGTCACAAAATCGGTTAGATTAGACAAGAATTCTTTGCTCTTCAATCCTTGTTTCTTGTTGTTGAAGTGATGCATATATTGTGTTCAAATTAGTGTTATGTGTTGCATTTAGCTTAGTTCACTCACATTAGGCTTATATAGGTTAGATACTGCATAAAACACTTAGGTTATTCTTCAAAAAGTCAAAATCAATCTTAATGTCCATTTCATGTTCACTGTTAGCATTATAGGCTTGCATAATCATACATGTAGGTTTATTAGTGATTAATTTAGCTTAGTTAACTCTCATCTTAGCTTATAATCACATTATCAGTCAATTAATCAAGCCCAAATCTCATAAAAGTCAAAGTCTCAATAAATCTTCAAAAGTCAAATTGGCACAACTGGAAAATGGACAAGATTTCTAGAGCTGTTGTAGGGTTTAATAGAGATTGAAAGTAGTTAATTCTTGTTGTTCTATGATGTTTGGTGGCTTGTGCATCTAAATCAAGAAAGAAATTGGGATTTTAACCTCATTTACTCACAGATATTTGGCCTTGAAATCACCCCTTTGAGATTTTGCTTGCCCTGCACAGAGTCTTTGTTTGTTCTCAGGCCATTTTTCATAAGCCTCTTGTATGTTCATTAGAGATCTTTAGCTAAAGTTTGTTGTTGATTTGGATAGCCTACTATCCCATCTGCTTGTTCATGTGCTTAATTTCTACTGTGTTGCTTATTCATATGCTTATTTTTGGCTCTCAAGTGACCACCTCTGAACACTTTACACTGAGTTGTCAGTGTAAATGAGCTCAGATTCATAAGCTCTTTGAAAGCTTTTAGGTGGGACCCACAGTGTGTACTTGGGGTTTTTGGAAAGCCCTGTGTATAAGCTTTTAGGTTCCAAGCTTAAGTTGGCTTATAGCTTATTGGATTAGCTTAAATAAGCCTGCAAATTGACCCTACAGGCCTGCTTGTTGTTTAGTGAATTGGCCTTGCTTATTTTGTCTTTTTAGCTTATTTCATAGTGCTTTTCCAGTTATTCTAGCTTCTTTGGCTTATATTTATTTCATTTTATCTTATTTGATCTTTTGTTGTTCAGTTGTAGTTTATAAATTAGCTTTTCAAGTTTTAAATTTTCCTTTAGCTTATTTTGTGCTCTGTTGGATTTTTAAACTCACAATAAGCTTATTTGTCGTTTATAAAAAAGTTGGTTTTGTAAAAGTTAGTTGTTTTCAATGGTTAAGTGTTTTTGTAAAAGAAAACCCAAAAAATAAAATAGTTTGTAAAAATTGTCACTTGTGGGGATTGAACCTGGGACCTCTGAGTTGCTAGGGGCAAAACCATACTGAACTCGTGCACCATCTGAGCCAAGTGTATCTTATTGTTATTGTTTTCTAATTTTATTTATATACTATTGTGAGTTCTTTTAAGCTTATTTTCTTTTCAGCTTATTTTCTAGCTTATTTATAAGCTTTTCTTAACTTTTATATTTTTCTTAGCTTAATAATAGTATAAAGTATTTGTATAAAAAAATTTATAATTATTACTGTTAATTTAGTATTTATTATAATTTAAATAAGTTTAATTAGTTTATAAATAGTTTT
>LBNU01015852.1:47603-71235 GCA_014162995.1 Artemisia annua
GGTACACCTTGATTCTTATAATGAACAATTGTTACTTTACGTTTAATGAAAGTTTTATTATCTACTTGTGTTTTAATATGATTGCTATGGAGTAATTTGTGATATACTTGTGTGTATGATGTGATTGGTTATGGAGTATTCTTTTACTAAAAAGGTGATGCATGAAAACATATCTATTTTATGAGAGTTTGTTGAAGTAACATCTAATCTTGCTTAATTTGTTGGTAAAAACAATCTTTGGGAAAATAGGTCCGAAATGATTTTCAACTTTTTTTTATTCCAAAACATTAGTGCACGAATTAGTATGGAATATGATGCTTGACACCCATCTTATTTACTTATTAAAATGGATTTTTGAGAAGATTTCATCACGAAATAGGACCGAAAGGATTCGTAGGAATTCATAAGAAAAGAATTGATTTTCTAAATAACCATGTGATTATAGAATTGTCATACTATCTAGATATGTCCGAAAGGAGTCATTTAGTTGATTGAATTCTTAGTAGTAGTAAAAACATGACATACATCATAGATTGTATAACTACTCATTTTTAGTTGCGCATCATAACAAGTTTTACACCAAACTTTATATCCAAAATTGCCACAATACTCCTTATGACCGATCAAGGAATTATACACAAGTATATGTTTAGTACTTATTTGATTTCTTTTAAAATTAATATTCATATAAACAAGGATTGACACCCTTTGTTCTACAAACAATTTTTACTACAAAACCTATAAATCCCTTGGGACGATCTCGACTTACCCACCTTTACTACATCGAACGAGTATACTTGCTCGTATGTGCTAAATTATTAAACGGATAATTCGTGTTTATAAATTTTAAAACTTGCACTAACAAAAAGCACATCACTTCCTTGACAATTGCATTTAATCCTTCTGCCGCTATAATAAATAAGAATGGAGATAACGGATCTCCTTGCCTCACTCCCCTCTCCAAACCAAATTCTTTTGTCGGAGAACCATTTACCAAAATGGACATAGATGATGATCTCAAGCATGTCTCAACCCATGTACACCACTTGTTACCAAAGTTCATTCTTTTCATAATATCAATCAAAAACCTCCAATTAATACTATCATTTGCTTTTTCGAAATCTACCTTAAATATCAAACCCTTCTTCTTTTTCCTCTCAAAAATTCCACCGTTTCATTAGCAATGAGTATACCATCCAATATAGACCTACCTTCAATAAAAGCATTTTGAACCTCACCCACCACATTCCCGATGATCTTCTTAACCCTTTCTGCTAGAATCTTCGATATGATTTTATAATAACATCCAATTAAGCTAATGGGACGGAAGTCTTTAAGCCCAATGGGATCACTAACCTTAGGAATAAGTGTCACAAACGATGCATTACACCCTCTTGACACTTCCATCTTTTCCCAAAACCATCGCACAACCCCAACTAAATCACACTTGATTATTTCCCAAAACTTTTTAATATATTTAAAATTAAATCCATCCGGACCACGGGCCTTATCGCCATCACAATCCCAGACTGCATCCCGAATCTCCTTTTCTTCAATCACAACTTCCAGTGACATAGCTTGACTATCCAAAAGCTTAGCCACTTGTTCACATCTAAAATATGGTCTTAACTTGTTGCATTCTGTGAATATCAATTTATAGTACCGATATATTTCTTCTTTGATCTTCTCTGGATCTTCGCACCAATTACTATCCACCATTAAGCCACGTATATTATTTTTGTTATTCCTTCTTTTTATCATTGTGTGAAAAAATTTGGAATTCTCGTCTCCATCTACATCCCACTTCACTCTAGCCTTTTGCTTTAACATACAACACTTTTCTCTATCTTTTTCAATCCATGTACGTCTAGTTTCTAATCATGGAATGCTACTTAATTTTTGTGATCAGGCTATTGGTCTTTAAGGAACTATATTATATCTCTACATTCCAATGCAAACTTTTTGTTTCATGTAATTTGATAATTATATCCAAGGTGTTTTTTCAGTATTTATTTGATCTTTTCACATATTCCACGTGCCTATCAGATTGCTATGCAAACAACTCTTATCGTTTAATAATTACTAGCATTTATCACATTAATTATTTCAAGTGTTAACTTTTCACATATGTATAAGCTACCCGTGATTTATCACGGGTCTATAAGCTAGTAAATAAATAATCTTTAAAATAAGGAAAACACAAAGAAATGACCAGTACAGCCGAAAGCATAAGATATATACATCATAAGATCGTAACAATTTTATAAACCACCAAACACGCACCAACTTAACAGCCGACAAACCCACCTGAACCATCAAACAAAACCACGAATCCATCGAAACCATCAGCCGAGGGTCAATAATAGTGAGAGATCAGTTGTTTGTATTTGTGATTTTCTGGTGTCTGAATCTTGTTTTTTGGCTAAGAGTATGGCTTCGTTTAAGGAAGGGAATCTGCCATTATAGGTTTATTTCGTTAAAGCTCTTTTTGAATCTCGTTTCCGAATAGAATAATCTTTTGAATTCGTAGCCACCAGGACACACTCGCCAATTGTTTAAGATGTAATTTCCTGATGTTTCTTCAAAAGGAGACAGATCTCGACCAATGATATGTTTCCACGACTTATAATAACTCAAAGGATCAACGTCGTTCTCTTTGTCTCTATCACTATACACAGGACTGATTCCACACTCTACCTTTATAGAAGGAGCATACATGGTAACACTAACTTCATCACCTACTTCAAGCTCATTGTTCCCGAACATCCAATGGCTTAAACATACTAAATCTTCACCATCATATCCGATAGTATCAAGAAAACAATGATATCTCCAGGAACGATCTTTTGTTATATTCTTTACTTCTATACTTTTTGTACTACCGACATAGGCACCTGGAAATACATGCACAAAGCATATATTTATTCCTTCAATCCATTTATTCGCTGAAGATGATGGCATGGTAAATGATATTGATGACCCATTGCTTCTATGAGCAAACCACTTTGGAACTTCTTTTCCTGGAAACCATGTACTGAATATTCCAAATTCGCAACACATCTGCAAGTAGAAACCAATTTGCATGACGTTCTTGCATATTTGAAAACATAAAGAGATACAGAGAGAAAAACAAACACTGAGATACTACCTTGACCGGAAGTCTCTTTGAGTGAAAATCTACCAAAAAATTGAAACTCTCCACTTCATAATCTTTCGCATTATAATGAATATCTGTCCACCCCAAACTACTTATTATCTCGTTATCAACTTGTGCTAAATCTTGGATTTTCAGAATGCCTTCAATATCAGTCAGGGACTCTGATTTATCACAACAGATAAGTGGTGGTGGTGACATCTCTTGATAGAATGTAACTTTCTCAAGTAAATCACATCTTTCAACATACAAACGTTTGATTGTACTTGAAGGGCATAAAACTGACTTCAGCATAGAACATCCTCCAACACTGAGTACCTCAAGCCTACCAAGGCTTTTTAGGCAATCAGGCATGGAATCAATCGGATTACAGTCTAGGTATAAGTTGTTCAACATTGACATGCTACTGAAGTCCACTGGAAAATCTTCACTACATATATTATTGTTCATTAGAGACAAGGTTACAAGTGAAGATGGCAAAGTAAGCGAGATCGACTTTTGACTATTCGGTACTAATCTTGTGATGGAAGAGAAAAACGCCTGCAATTTTGTCCAAACGCCATCTTTGTTTGGCACATTCAGCAACTTCATACGCTTCCTCTCCTTATCAAATACACCAGCTCCGCAACCGTCTAATGTTAGAACTTTAACATTTTTTACCTTTCTAATGATGATTGGAAGATTTTTGAGCTTACTGCAATAGCTCAAATTTAGAACAACAAGGCTACCACATTCACCAATTGATTCACATACATGAGTCAAACTTTCACATCTTGTAAGTATCAACCTCTCAAGTACAGGTAGCTCCTTAAAGCCACCGATTGTAACAAGCTTGCTATAACTCAGATTTAGATACTTCAGTGACCCAAGAAACTGTTGCACAGAGATTAATTAGTATATCAAGATAAACAATTACAACATTGTTATATTTAGACAAGTAATTAGTAATGTGCTTGAATTTAATACCTTTGGCTTCCTCCAAAGCTGTTTCAGTTTGCTGAATGACATGTCAAGAGCAACCAAATGCTCCATTGGCAAGTCGGAGGGTATATCTTCCGATTGGAACCCATGCATACACAACCCTCTTAAACCTTTTGGAAAATTCTTGAACGGTCCGTTGAGCTTAACGTGATTAAGTTGGAGTAAAATTAGTTTTTCCATTCTATTTAATGCATCTGTACTCAATTCGATTTTTCTGCTATGAGAAGATGAGAACTCCAGATGCTTACTGAATGATGGACCAACTCCAAAATTCATGTTTAGATCAATATCTTCGAATTCGTAGTCTATCACACTACTTGATCCACACAACGACGACTCTTTTTTCAACATTTTCATGTCAAAGAAAAGACCATGAATTTTTTTTGTACCCTAGTTATATAGATAAGGAAAAAGAGTTTATTCATAAATAACTTTCTAGAAATAAACAAAAAAGTGAATAAATATGAAGAATTCATTGTAATACCTTATCTTCTTTCAATATATTGAGGGACTCCTCATGATTCCATACTCGACTACGCTTCCATGGCTTGCCAGGTGATTCTTGATGAACTATATCTTTCCCCATATCTTGAAGCAATTGATGCATCTTCAACTCCTTTTTTACTCCAATTGTGAGAAGACATCTTTCAATGAGCTTTTCGATTCCGTATGATGGGTGAACACCACAGTCCTTTAATATTGCTTCAGTCACTTCTGTTTCTTTTCCAACGAAAAAACATGCGATATGCTTAAATAATTCTTGGCAATCTGATGGCAAAGAATCAAAGCCAATTCTCAAGACCTTTTGTATAGTTGGAAATTCTCCTGACTCTAGCATAGTAAATGTACGGCTCCATGTGTGTGCTTTTTCATTAACTAAAGAACTTCCCAAAACTTCAAGAGCTAATGGATGTCCTCCACAATACTTTGAGGCTCGTTTTGCATCTTCTTCATAACCTTCCTTGGGAGAATAACCACCAAATGCATGCCAACAAAAAAGTTTTAGTGAATCTGCCCTATGTAAACCATCAAGTGCAAGCTTTGTATGTTTGGGAGGATACTTTATATGAAGCAACGCTTTATCTGTTATTGACCCGTCTTTGGTTGTTATTATGATCCTGCTTCCTGGATGAAAACCTTTTCTTCCAACCAACACATGTACTTGCTTAAAGTCATCAACTCCATCAAGAACCAAAAATGCTCGTTTTTGTAACAATGTTGTCTCAATCTTAGATGTGCAATTTTGTACATCATCTTCTTCAATCTTACGTTTCTTGAGAATGTCTCCAAGTAGCTTATTCTGTAACAGGAGTAGAGCACTTGATTGTTGTCCACGTCCTTCAATGTCTTCAACAAAGCTACTTCTTTCAAATTCATGGCGGTACAACAAATACACATGTTTTGCCAAAGAAGTCTTCCCAATCCCCGCCATTCCCCAAATCGTGAGAATTTCAGTAGTATCTGAGGACCCTTCTTTGAACCAGGACCGTATGGTAGATAAAAATCTGTCCCTCCCAATTAGATGTGGGATTTTACTCTTCATGTGTATATCCAATCTACTACTGATTTCTTGAACGATTTCCTCAATAAACTCCTTCTCTATGCTGAAAAGATGAATCAAGTTATATCAACAAGACACCACCCATGTAAATCTAAATTATCAGAAGTGATGAACGGTCATTTGCGTCCTTTTATAGTATTTATGGACACATAGACCCTCATATGCATTTATGGAATTTACTAGACTTATAAGGAACATGAGAAGTTTATGTCTATTTCATAATGATTTGAATATACAAAATCAGTATTGATCCAAGGTGTGTCATACATAGTATTTCATGATCAACCACATGGCCCATAGCCGCTTATGTGTCCTAGTCCCAACTCGGGAAAAAATATATGTAAAAGTGCGTGACTTTCCCTTTTAAAAAGACATAAAATATAAAAATTATGCTGAATAGTAAGAAAGTTTTACCGCCCATATACATCCTTTCCTTTTAGATCAGCAACTTCTTTGAGTGCTCCCGTCCATGATTCCAGCTTACGAGCAATCTGCCTTTTCTTTTCCTCGTCCTTCTCTGCCTCCATTCTTTGTATGTGTTTGAATAATGCCTCTCCAAAACTACTTTCTTGCTTCCTAACATGGGTTGGCTCGACGTGGTAAAAAATAGGTAGAACAATATGCTTAGAGACCTTTCGTTGCTCAAGAATTAACACGAGCTCATCAAGACACCACGTCGAAGATGCATAGTTCTTAGACAAGACAATTATGGAAGCACGGGAGCCTTTTATAGCTCTTGTAAGCTCAGGTTTTAGTTCTTCCCCTGTTTCAACCTCTTGCTCATCAAGAAAGGTAGATATGTTTTCACTCACTAAAGCTTCGTACAAGTAATGTGTAAAGTTGAGACGAGTGTCTCTGCCTCTAAAACTTAAAAAAACATCATATGTTTTCGCTGCTTCTTGTTGTTCTTCTTGTATTTCGGTGAGGATAGCCATGGAATTGAATTTGAAGATTGCGAGAGTATGATAATTTGGGAAAATATATATTTGCTTCAATATGTTTTTGCTGTCATAAAATGTAAAATCTTGAGGAATCTCTTATATAATAAAACAAAACCCTTAGTGGGTACTTTGTCATTTTGAAAAAAAAAGAATATTTCCTTATTAGGCAATATTTTAATTATTATTTAATTTATAAGTTTTTAAATTCGTTTTGTTGATATACTATACAAGTAGAAGATAAATACAAAAAATATAGATAAGATTTAAATGATTATCTTTAATTATAAAAAACTACAATTAAAAATCATAAATCAAACAAAATAAAAATTAAATTATTAATTTTTTTAATAAATAAAAATATATCATTCAAAAAATTTTAAAAAAAAACCCGCGCGTGCGCGGGCATTATAACTAGTATATATGTATCGAAAGTCAATGTTGAGAGGATAAGAATGTGAGGTGCTTATTTGACTTTGTCTATAGTTCTACTATAAATATTCTTGTTGCATTTTTTATTTTATTTTTTCTTTTGAACAAGTTCTTCTTGCCTTTTGGAATATACAAAAAATCACATTTCTTGAGTATAAGTTACAAAAAGTCAAAAACCAAACGTATGGTATTGTCCCACATTATGAAGAAACAGTCCATTGCACTTTATTTAACAACAGTTGTAATATTTATACTAGAGTCCTTATTAGACATAAAAATCTTAACCTAAAATATTACTCGTACAAATTAGTCAAATGACCCTTTCAACGGCTGCCGGCTATTACGCAAACTATAACTGTTAATTGTAGACTTGTACATATATAATCATATATCCGATAGTACATAACGAGTCGTTTAGCCCGCGCGCTGCCGCGGGAGCATTGTGTTGATGCTTCGAACTGTATGCTTAAGACATGTATAGCTAAAAAGTTTAAAACATAAGTGCACTTGCAACATATATGACCTCCTGTACAAACTTTTTTTTTTATATATAAGCGAACGGGAAATGGTTCTGGAAGGTGGTGGGTCACATCATCATCTACATTTAAACTTCTTCAGATCACCGCCAAAAGCGTTAATTGTGCAAGTACAAAAAAGGATCACTTAAACCTTACTGCCAGTAAATCTTGTTTACTTAGGTTCGCCAACCTTAGAATCTAATAAGAAAGATTGATCCGCTCCCTTAATCCAATAATGGGCTCCAACATTTCAAATGTATCTTTGGTCCATAATTTTTAAACTCAGTATGTTTGGTACATGCATAGTAGTCATGATTTGAGTGTTCATTAAAATGGGTACATCAGGTTGCTTTCATGGTGTTTGATGTCACGGATATTAGTATGGATCCGTGTTCGAGCATGTAGAATATTTTCCCACTATACCTATCAACAACAATAGAAATAGAGTAGCGAACTTTCAGTCTATGAACTTAATAAGCATAAGCTCAAAAGCACCAGAATTTGAACTTATTAGCTTTTCAAAAAGCTCAGTAAGCTCATAAGCCGGAAAAATAAGATTAAACAAACACCCTTTTAAAAAAAGATCAAACAGAATTTTTTTTAATGGTCTCAATTGCATTTATATTTACAAAATAAGCAAATCCAAACACTATTTCCTAAAGTACTTACTTTTAGTTAACTTGCGAGCTTGTGTAAAATTTAAAAAGTTCATAAAGCTCATCTTTTTGGGCTTATAACTTATAAGATTATCAAGTTGAGGTTATGAACTTTAAAAAAGTAATAATCACTTAAACCAAAAAAGTGTGTTTATAAGCTTTACAAAATTTAAATAAAGCTCAAAAGGCCACTAATTTAGTATCTCGGGATAAATACTAAATCAAACGATGATAATTAGGGACTTAAAAGGGTTTTGTTTGATTAAAAAGTAAAACCTTTATCTGATTGAAGAAAAAGATGGAGACTTGAACTATTAAAGAAACAAGTATTATTATAGGTTGATCTGATTGAACCTGTATTTGATTAATCTTTTAATCTGATTTGGGTTTTTGATGTGGGTTATTGGGTTAATATTGGCCTGGCCCATTAAGGCCCAGGATATAATATTTTCTTTAATGTGTTTATTTTTTCAAGTATTTTTAAAAGCATATAATAAAAAGTTAGGACATTGAACATAAACAAACAAATGAATATTAACAAACGTATAATCAAATGTTCGTTAGCTACTGTAATTTTACTCTAATGCTAAATGTTATTTATGGTTTTGCCATACACTTTAAGCTCAAGCTCGGCTTGCTATAGAATTTGAACTCCTTTTTTGATGCTTGATAAAAGTTTGACTCGAACAACTTGGGGCTTAAGTTGCTAAAAAAGAGGTCGACTCATTTGAAAACCCTACCTATAATTTACTAAATCCATCACAGAAAAAGAAAAGATCGTAATGCGTAGCTAGAAATTAAACTTGTTTACATTAAAATTAAAAGAGCAATAAAGTCATTTATTTACAAACATAAATAGAAATCGCTTAAGAATCAATAATACTAGCCGAGTACTCGCGCTTAGCGGCAGCGGTTTATAGTTTCAACAATATTTGTTTTGTGTTGATTTGTGTGTTTTTTAGTTGCGTATCGTTTAAGAATAAAAAAGTTGTGTTGCTAGTAAGGTATCCACGTATAAGAGTGGAGGCAAATTTCGATTTGTACCATCTACTTTAAAGTGGTCGAGCCATGCATATTTAAAAACTTTATATTCTAGCATCATTTGTATCTTAAATAAAACGACCATCAGTAATAGTTAGAAAACATACTATAACACCCGGAAATCCAAAGCATTTAATTCCGTTTTAACCTAAGTAATAAACTAAACGTTATACGACAAATAAAATCTGCAATACTTAGGATATATGAAAATTTTACGGATTTATATACAACATATACATGTACACGTTTAAATGACAATATGGGCCGAATACTTTGTGATTGGGAACATGTAATCTTAAACCAAGCCCAAGCCCACAACAAGCTAAGTATGGAAGGAATCAATCCCACCCCATAACACGGCAATCCTTGATTTATTCCAATCCATTTACACGTTTTCTTGCTCATTCTCTTTAAACCGAATATCACAAATCTCTTCAACCCTAAATAGCTCTAAACAAATACATGGCTGCTGCTTTTATTCTTGGTCCTTTTTCTGTTCGAAATCAAGTGCAAGAGGAGGTTTTGATCGTGACTTGGGTGGTACTTGGACGTGGAAACTGCTGTTCGTATAAGGGTGTTTGTATTCGTGGGTTATAGGCTGTTGAAGGAGGGTGTTTTGGTTGTGTTTCGGTTGGGTTTGTTCGTGATCGATTCTTGGTGTTCTCATCTTCGTACCACGCGACTAGGGTATTGCATATTCTCCTTGTTCAATACGATCTATTCCTTGTTGATTCTTGATGTGGTGGTGTTTTTATGTTCGATGTTTATACCCTTTTCGTTCACATAAATCGTACGTGTGCACACATAAAATAAAGAATGGAATTTACATATAATCGACCTATGTATAAGATAATGCAAGCCCTAAGAACTTGCTAATAATGATCATTAAATGAGTCAGTAAAGATTAGAAACCCTAGAATTAATGGTGGGATGATTAGGGTTGTAATGGGTAAGAATTTTGTTTTCTGTCACAAAGGTTTGCTGTCCAGGAATTTGGGACGAATTGTGAGGAGTCTAAGTTAATGATAAAAACGTGTTTTGACATGATTTTTTATTCTAAAACTAAGTACTATTTGTCTAGTTTCTGGAAATGTAAGATTTATAACAATTAAAGGTCGAGAAGTATGCTTTTTGATTTTTACAACATAAGTCGTCAAACCTGAGAAACTAAGTCTGAAAATCAGTCCACTTCTACGATTTTTCATGACAAATATATTAAGAATTAGGAGCTCTCCTTTTATAGGAGTTATATTTCATATGAGTACTAAGTTCTGGAATTTTTGTGGATTTTTCTAAAGTGTAGAAATGGGTTAGTTTAAGGCAAACTTTTAAGGTGTTTCTGCAGTACTGAATATGGACTAGTTTTGATAATGAATTTTTATTCTATAGTTATACTACCTGGAAAATTCTATAAAAATTACACAAAGTAGTCAACATATATATCTACCCAGGGAAATTTTTCTAAAGCTCCAGAAAATTCACAAGTATACACTAAAAATCCGGAAATATGATACATGTTTTGATATTACAAGCTGAATTTTCTTAAAGGGCGAGTTATGCACTTAAAACCTATTATATCATTAATATGTGTAACATAATCATAATGATTCTTTAAGTAAGTGTTTAATACAGTAGATTAGCTATCTATGATCTTCATATAACCTAATATGGTATTTAATTTGATTGCTACATCTTTAAGTACGATAAAACCCTAATTCACCATTAATGGGAATAATAGCCTAATTAAGCATGAATAATTGTAATTGTGTGTAAAACACTTATGAATCAGTGGTAAACATAAAATATGTGATAAGTAACCCTAATATGCCAAATATAGAAATCTTCTAATTCTGGAAAGTTCATAGATAAGGAAAGCTGCTAAAAATAGAAAGTTACTAAAAATAGAAAGCCGACTAAAATGAGTAATCTAATTTAAAATGGTATTAATAATAAGCCGATCATTAATTCGTGTAGATTCACTGAAGGAGTGACTTTTTATTCTTATGATTATGATATGGTTTCGTGACGGTTTAAGGTATAGATATTCTGCCCTTTCAGTAAGGGTGCTTTCTCTCTCATGACTTGATCTTGATCTTTGATTCATTATAAGATTCCTTATGCCATTGCTATGTTCCCTTATGCTTGGTTCGTTCATTATGATTCTTGATATGATATGATCCTTTTGATATATGATACTCATTCTTTTGATACTCCTCTAATTATGATTATGCTATGATATGATTCGGATATGCTACTATGATTCTATGTATGTATGTATGTATGCTTCGTCTCTTCTTATGCCCGAGTTTTCTAACTACTCATGGAGGTACCATGGGCGTGTCATCGAGGCACCGATGGCATGACAGGTGTGATTGATCCACGGCGTCCCCATTTGATATGATATGATTATGAGCACTTATGATATGATTATGCCGGTTTATGTATGTATGTATGGGGGGCGTATGGATGCATCCTAGCACTTATGTTTATGTATGGTTATGATATGGATATATGTATGGTGAATGTGGGTAGGTGCTTCTCTACTCCTTCACGTTTGGGAGGTCGCTCCTCCGTGCGGTGTTTGATATGTGACTATGGATTATGTATGTATGTATGTATGAGACCTATTCGAGTGACTCTGGTAGGTCGGCTCGTGGCTTCCTTACATTTCTATGTGTCTATTCGAGTGACTCTGGTAGACACGCCTTTGTTGATACGTGCTCTTGATTCTCTTATGATTTGTTTATGCCTGATATATCTATGATGCTTCATTTTCCTTTGACTTATGATATTGTTCCGATGATCTTGATCTCTTATTCAGTTGACAGATGACATCCCTTTTCAGCAGGAGCTTTTGATTCATTTCTTATGTTTATTTATGTTTCGTTGATTCGTTATATATATATTTGTTCACTGAGCTTTCGTAGCTCAGCCGCATTTCCTTTTCTTGCGGCAGGTTTTAGGTTGGACACTGGTTTGAGTGAAGAGTGCTATAAAGCTTTAGTGGACTACCCCATGGACTAGAAGCCCATTACATCTGGACTAGTTTTGGACTTGGATTAGTTTTAGACTTTGTTTAGTTGTACTTTCCTTTCTTTTATAGTTTTAGTATTCCTTTGTACTTTCACATTTTTCCCTTGTAACCTTTTGTTTTAAGTCTTCCGCTTGCGTTGTATGCTTTGATATGTCACCATACTGTAGCGCTCCGGACCCATGTCGGGTTGGGGTGTTACACATACATCACCTTAACTTAAAAAAGTTGTGATTAATTTTTTTGTTTTTTTTCTGTTTTTTTGTTTTTGTTTTGTTTTGTTTTTGTTTTTGTTTTGTTTTTGTTTTTGTTTTGTTTTTGTTTTTGTTTTTGTTTTTGTTTTTGTTTTTTTTTCAAATCAAAGAGAATAAGGCAATTGTGATAGGTAAATTAGAGCATTGGGTGCAGTGGCGATGAACCGTCGCTAACCCGATGTGTCCTTCGTCAAAACGCTTGCCACTGCACTAAGGAGAGGTTTTGCCAAACCACACGCCAAATTCTTGGCTTGCGCCAGTTTTATATTTTAATCAGGTTTTGTGTTTTAATTGGAAATGGTGGGTCTCAAAAGTGAGTTTTTGGCTTAAGTTATCGGGTGTTTTTGGATGTGTGGGTGTAAAAGTGGCAATTTGTGCCCGAATTCAAAAAATGGGCTAATTTTGACTACTTTTGTAACACCCCCAAAATTTGGTACAGCGGAAGACTCGTCAAGCTTTCGGGGTGCTACGAGGATTGGTATCCAACACAAGTCATAAAGGAACGAGATAAAGTGAACATAAGTGAAACACAACCAAAAAGGGGGTTTTGAGTTTACATTCATCCCAAATTTATCCAAAGTAAGGCCCAAAAGTAATAAACGTAGGTCCATAAATACATATCAGAGTTTTAGAAAAATAGATCCTTAGACCGCATTGCCAAGCCAAACCTCCAATCCAAGCATCCAAAATCATAACTTAATTACCTGAGAAAACGTGCTAAAAGTCAGTTTCGCTGGTTGAGATCATAGGTTCTAATTATAATTCAATCAAAGTGGAGCATATACGCAAAACTCTTGTAGCTAGACTAGGCCTTAAATTCAAACTCGGATAACCTCCGCCCCCATCATAGTTACACGGATAACCTTCCGCCAATAACTACTCACACGGATAACCCCGCAAAAACTACTCACCACGGATAACCTCCGCATGCTTAAGGATACGACATACCCACATTGCGTAAGGATACGAACATGCTCAACTTAACCTAGAATCTAGTCTAGGCCTCGTTTACAGCTTACCTATTCTTGACTAAGGCCATCGGGCTCTCTACCTACCTAGTGTTCTATAACATAGCAAGTTTTGAAAATCAAAAGCATAATAGTCCACATAAAACAATTTGCACGTTTCTCACCCCAAGTATTGAAACAAAGTTCAAGGAGCTAAAAAGTGGGGCTATGATCACCTTCACGGTCCAGCAAACAACACAAGAATTTTAATAGGAGCACATAAATATCAACTATCAGCAAACGGCGCTACTGACTCGGCACTACCTAAAATAATATCAATACGCTTTAGTATAAATTCTCAAATAAATATTTCCAAATCCCGAACAATATTCCAATTTCCGTTTCATCTTCATCTTCTTCCTTCTTCTTTTTCCTCTCTCTTTCCTCTTCTCTTTCTCTCTCTCTTCTCTCTTTNACTTACCTAGATCTAGTCTAGGCCTCGTTGTACAGCTTACCTAGTTCTTGACTAGGCCTCGCTCTCTACCCTACCTAGTTCTATAAGCATAGCAAGTTTTGAAAATCAAAAGCGATAATAGTCCACATAAAACAATTTGCACGTTTCTCACCCCAAGTATTGAAAACAAAGTTCAAGAGTAAAAGTGGGGCTATGACTCACCTCAGGTCCAGCAAACAACACAAGAATTTAATAGGAGCACATAAAGTATCAACTATCAGCAACGGCGACTACTGACTCGGCACTACCTAATAATATCAATACGCTTTAGTATAATTCTCAAATAAATATTTCCCAAATCCCGAACATATTCCATTTCCGTTTTCAAAACTCTTTCTCAATTCGTTTTAGGGTTTGGTATCCATGTGTGTGTGTGGTGTTGACTCAACAAGACTCAAGTGAACTCACGCTCCAAAAGAACTTCACCAAATAAAACCACAACAATACGCGAGACAAGTTCATATAGTCTACTAAGTCATCAAAATAAATTGTCGAAACTTATTAAACTAGTCACCCCAATAACTTTATAATGTATCCATCTTACTTATACCTCCAAGACTATATCACAGCCTAGGGGTCTTAGGATATGTTATCCATTATTAGATCCTTCCACATACTCAACGAGCTCTCATTAGATTCGTAAATCGAATAAGTTTGTTATCTATGTAAGCTAGATATATTAATGTCAAATATCCGTGACTCGCAATAAATCCACAATGATTACTTAGTTATCACTTATGGCACTACTAGGTTTACGTGCCCTCAAAACATTTGGTAACAAGGACGAATGTCCGATCCCAGCTTAACTAATAACGAGTATGACGGAAACATATGGATATGTTACCGCTCTAGAATCGAATAGTGAGGACTGGATAGGGAGGAGACACAGTCTATGACAACGGTATATAATTATCATATTCAGGATATCACACCCAATTCACGAGTCATAAGGGTGGGTCATACGCTAATAAATTTCCTCCGCAATACTCACCGGCCCAATTGGGTTCGTCAACCCAAAGGTCCGATGACTGTTGCGGTTTGGTTTATTAACGTTAAACCAACCCGTAACTCAAACCATAACAAAATCTTCTAAATCAATATACCACATATCTAATCAATCAATCGTAAGCTCGCCATTCGATTGTAAAATCGAGGCCTCCCATGATTTCCAAATCATTTCAATCACTATCAAATAAAATCGCATAGAGCATAGTGAAGTCCTATCGCATCACTAAGTTCTCTAGCGTCTAACTCCCAATTCATAATCGCATCATATCATCATCTCATAATATCTCGCACATAATATAAGATGCTTCGGCTTGGCGGGCTGGCGGGCGTTGGTCGAGGATCGTTTTCTATAAAAGTCGATTATAGTTTAGGTTTTTATTACCTAGTTCTCTATAACCTTTGCTCTGATACCAATCTGTAACACCCCTAAAATTTGGTACAGCGGAAGACTCGTCAAGCTTTCGGGGTGCTACGGGGATTGGTATCCAACACAAGTCATAAAGGAACGAGATAAAGTAAACATAAGTAAAACACAACCAAAAAGGGGGTTTTGAGTTTACATTCATCCCAAATTTATCCAAAGTAAGGCCCAAAAGTAATAAACGTAGGTCCACAAATACATATCAGAGTTTTAGAAAAATAGATCCTTAGACCGCATTGCCAAGCCAAGCCTCCAATCCAAGCATCCAAAATCATAACTTAATTACCTGAGAAAACATGCTAAAAGTCAGCTTTCGCTGGTGAGATCATAGGTTTAAATTCATAATTCAATCAAGTGGACATATACGCAAAACTCTTGCTAGCTAGACTAGGCCTTAATTCAAATCCTGCGGATAACCTCCGCCCCATCATAGTTACACGGATAACCTCCGCAATAACTACTCACACGGATAACCTCCGCAATAACTACTCACACGGATAACCTCCGCATGCTTAAGGATACGACATACCCACATGCGTAAGGATACGACATGCTTCAACTTACCTAGATCTAGTCTAGGCCTCGTTGTACAGCTTACCTAGTTCTTGACTAGGCCTCGCTCTCTACCCTACCTAGTTCTATAAGCATAGCAAGTTTTGAAAATCAAAAGCGATAATAGTCCACATAAAACAATTTGCACGTTTCTCACCCCAAGTATTGAAAACAAAGTTCAAGAGTAAAAGTGGGGCTATGACTCACCTCAGGTCCAGCAAACAACACAAGAATTTAATAGGAGCACATAAAGTATCAACTATCAGCAACGGCGACTACTGACTCGGCACGAAAATTACTAACATCATCAACAAAAATTTTAATCGCCACCATTTACTTTAAATACATTTTTCCAATAGATTTGATAATAAACACGTTTATAAGAACAAAACGTAATCATTTCCCATTAAATCTCATCTTATTAGGTTTCCTAGTGCCAGAGTCGAAGTAGTGCCTAAATATCGCAACCAGACACATAATATCGAAGTAGTGCCTAAATATCGCAACCAGACACATAATATTCCACATAGTCAATCACCAATTCCCATAATTTCCGAAAACCGTTTTAATAAAATTACCGATTCATTTTAAATTATAAATCGTAGTTCAATTCAGGTTCTCAAATTTACCTTAACGGTCCGCTCTTTCTGATTTAAAATGCATCGTAACCATATGTTTAGTGTATATCATACACTTCGCGCGCTACCGGTGTTGTTTTCCCCGGATTCTGGGTGCAATTACTATTGCATCCGGTGTTAACTCAGGAGTGGTGTAGCTCTCCTTGCGTGTCTCGAATTGACGAGAGGTGTGAGCTACTCTCTTCTTCTTTCATATCGAACCATTTCACCAATCTTTAATACGATGTAACACCATACGCAATAATACCTACTCTTTCTTACGATACGGCAAGGTTAGGTGTACGATACCGCACCTACTTCCAAATTCCTAATGCTTCTTCTTCGTTTCCTCTTTAGTTACCCCTTTTTCCTATCCCGGTAGGGATGGTACGAACAACTAAATTCTTAATATACTACATTTCAACATAATCCAGGCGAATACAAATCCCATGACTACGAAGTCAAACAGTCCAATTTTGTTTAAACTTCGTTTTCCAAGAAGTCAGTCTATGATTGTCCCTTCTCAAGCAGACTTAAGGGTTATCCCGGGCGTCCTTCGGGCTTAACCCTATTTCTCGAGAAGTTTAGTCCATTATCATTTGCTACTAACACAGCTTGACCACTTAAGGTTCACGTACACTATGAAGGCGTCTGAGGTACTGGTTAACCGATAGGCCTAACCAGAGGTTTCATAAGTCACAACAGCGTAAACACAGCCTTCAAGATTTTTCCCTTCTCGGGTCATTGCTGGTGATGGTATTCCGATCATGGATCGATTTCTCAACTAGTCATTTGAACCTTAAAGCTGATCAAGAGGTTCAGCTTTCTGTAAAGGCTTCGGTTCTTCACCGCGGTTTGCTAATTGCCATATTCTGAGTCCAAGTAGTTTGAGTCTTAACCAAGAGAGGTATAAACGCAATGGGTACAACCTTTTCATTAGTTCTTCCATCTCAAAACAAGTGTACATCCGTTCCCACTAACAATCGACTAGTCTCAAGTGTATACTTACTTGCTAACGCATCAGATAGCATCACGTAGAATGGCATTGATTGCTACCTGCAATCGATTTGTCGATTCGATATCTCCTCTAGTATCCATCGCCAAGAATATTGTTATGAACCAAATATAGTCCGTCGTAGCGTTTGAAATGCTTGCTACAAGCAACCATGCCTCTTATCCGTAAATGAAGTCACAAATTATCCGGTAGCTGTTCAACTCAAAATTTCGTATAATCATCGCGAAGATCCTTGGGTAACGGAGTAGGTAGAGTAGCGTGGTAAACTATGCGAAAGAGTCGTTCCTCGAGAGTAGGTGGCATACCGTATCTCTTCGAGTTGGTGTACGATGTTGGTTAAGTCGAAATTCATAGAATGGAAAAGAGAGATAGAATCAATTCAAAATGCGAGATTTCAGGCATAGGATGAGAAACTTAATTCTCGGTAGAGGTTTAAGCAACCATCCCAGCATAACATGATTCCTACCTGAATTATACATAGGTGGCCAGTCTTTGTATAATTAAGGTCCAATGATGTCATGCTAAGTTTAGTTACAAGAGAATGGATGGTAAACCTTTTGTGAGTTTATGGAATGATGTGACGATAGTGACGTACATAGTTGATTCGAGACGCATAGTTAAGGAGGTAACGCCGAGTAACGGATGACAGCTAGAATAAAAGTGCAGCGCGTAAGTCTCATCACACGGGACAGTCATTCCTTGATATCACATTATACTCTTGGTATCTTCTTACTTCTCGATTCTCCTTGTTTATCTTCCATTCCCTCGGCTTCGCAACTTCCACTCTTCCTCAATTCCCAACGCACTTTCATGTAGTGTTCCTTCTTTCTCCATCTAACACATGCGACACTAGCCGTCCGATCCGACCCGGAGGCTGTCGGAACCAATGCATGGGTCTTAGATCTACGGTCTCTAGCTAAGTGTCCAACCTACAACTCTTACGACACGTCTCAGCACACCAATCAGAATGATGAAACTTATAATAGTCGCACTTAGGTAAATTTTCAGTGCATCTCAAACTTCCTCCAGCTTTGACAACATAAGCCTCAACGACCTCTTGTCGTATGTCCGGTTTTCTCTTACCTTTAGCGAAATTTTCTCATTTCTTCTTGTTTTTTGCTATCTCAGCGACATCATCACAGAGCCTCACTCCTTACCATTCCAGGACACAACTAGGATAACTCAAAGTAGCGGTGAGTATAGATCTGTAGGTCAGTACCTCTCATCTTGTGGGTCTAGAACTCGACTTCTCGTTCCTTGAGTGGCCTTCCCACTACCTTTTATTTTCAACCACTTCCCTGGTTGTATCTCATCCCATTAGATATTCAAAGTACTACGAAATGTAGCTGGTCACGAGGTAATCACGTCCTCCTCGTTAGACAGGCCAATCCATCAATATAGTGCTCTATCTTGAGCGGTTCAGTATGAGCTATCTCAAGTTACCATAGGGACAGCTCCCAGAAATAGCGACCTGATTCGGCATGTCGATGCCGTTTGCCTCACAACTCCATACTTTAATTTCCCATTTTCTCGCTTTGCCACGAAGGCAACAATCCCCATCGTAATCGTCTTAAATCCTCCTCCTCAATACCTCGAACAAGTTGCTTTAATATCGCCAGATCAGAGATTACTGTTTCGTCCCAGTGTGGTTACGAGACATATTCGTCTTCTCACAATTACCAATTCGAAATACAGTTTCAATCTTTTCTACCCAACGTCCTAGAGCAACAACCTCTTCGATCTCGCCCTTCCAATAGACATACAACTACGTAACTCCTCATACGTTCCCTTACGGGCATCGTTTTGGTGAATGGGCGATTCGTATCGGTTTTGTGTCTCGGCCACACATTTGGCTACCAAACTGCTTAATAAATGCTCAATTCATCTTAACACGTTTTGGCGAGACCTGGTTGTTTGTAGTTTAGCTCAGAATGACTAGAGGTTGTCCACGACGTTCTGTGCTAATAGCTGCAACAAGTCGTGTCTGCGTGGTCCTACTAAGTCTCGTTTCGGGGCTATTAATCTGTCCCCACAGCAATCAACGAACTATACAATTCGAATATCGGGATAACATCGCACAAACACTTTGCTCCTCGTTGTTAAAGGAATGAACTCCAAACGCGATATCAAGAATACTATTCCACTCAACAATTGTAGGTTCCAGCTCCGCCTAGTAAACAGGTGCTTGGATTCGTCGTAAATCGGGATTTGGAACGAGGTTCCCGCAAGTTCCATACGAGACTAGTGAATAGTCACCACGGTTATAGTGATAAACAACACAATTAATGTGTAAGCGAAACTTCCAATTAAGCACGATCATTCAATTGTCGATATACGATCTTCCAAATTTCATCAACGGCGAATCGAAGTGGCGTTAGATGATGACGGTAGCTATTTAAGGAAACGAGGTTATCTACCTGATAACCTTTTGGTTTAGAATTCGCGACAATCATATCCATAACTATTCACACTCTTGGCGTAATAATTTTTAAGATGGTTTCTTAGACGACGCTAGATGGCGTTTCAGAACAACAGGACGAATGTCCGATCCCAGCTTAACTAATAACGAGTATGACGGAAACATATGGATATGTTACCGCTCTAGAATCGAATAGTGAGGACTGGATAGGGAGGAGACACAGTCTATGACAACGGTATATAATTATCATATTCAGGATATCACACACAATTCACGAGTCATAAGGGTGGGTCATACGCTAATAAATTTCCTCCGCAATACTCACCGGCCCAATTGGGTTCGTCAACCCAAAAGGTCCGATGACTGTTGCGGTTTGGTTTATTAACGTTAAACCAACCCGTAACTCAAACCATAACAAAATCTTCTAAATCAATATACCACATATCCAATCAATCAAACATAAGCTCAATATGCCATTCGATTGTAAAATCGAGGCCTCCCATGATTTCCAAATCATCTCAATCACTATCAAATAAAATCGCATAGAGCATAGTGAAGTCCTATCGCATCACTAAGTTCTCTAGCGTCTAACTCCCAATTCATAATCGCATCATATCATCATCTCATAATATCTCACACATAATATAAGATGCTTCGGCTTGGCGGGCTGGCGGGCGTTGGTCGAGGATCGCTTTCTATAAAAATCGGTTATAGTTTAGGTTTTTATTACCTAGTTCTCTATAACCTTGGCTCTGATACCAATCTGTAACACCCCCAAAATTTGGTACAGCGGAAGACTATTCAAGCTTTCGGGGTGCTACGGGGATTGGTATCCAACACAAGTCATAAAAGAACGAGATAAAGTAAACATAAGTAAAACACAACCAAAAGGGGTTTTGAGTTTACATTCATCCCAAATTTATCCAAAGTAAGGCCCAAAAGTAATAAACGTAGGTCCACAAATACATATCAGAGTTTTAGAAAAATAGATCCTTTAACCAAATCGCCTTGCCAAGCCTTCCAAGCATGCATCTCCAAGCATCCAAAATCATAACTTAATTACCTGAGAAAACGTGCTAAAAGTCAGCTTTCGCTGGTGAGATCATAGGTTTAAATTCATAATTCAATCAAGTGGACATATACGCAAAACTCTTGCTAGCTAGACTAGGCCTTAATTCAAATCCTGCGGATAACCTCCGCCCCATCATAGTTACACGGATAACCTCCGCAATAACTACTCACATGGATAACCTCCGCAACATCATAGTCACACGGATAACTGATCAAATCACGATTATACATGTTTTATTACCTAAAATGCCCCCATTTATGCTAATATATTTTAACAATATTGTGCTTTTTATTACGTCTATTGTTATTTTATTTATCAAGGTACCGTTGGAGAATTATTGGAGCAAAAGTGAAGCAAACTGATGATTATTTGAAGATTAGAAGATATTAAAGATTTTTAGAAGATAATTTGTGGCTTATTCAATTATTTATCGAACTTAAGTGGAAGCCCAATTAAAGCTTGCTTAAGTTTATCAAGAAATGAAGCTCAAGATGAAAAGCCTTGTTTGAAGCCCATTTGCACCAAACATTGAGGCTTGAGCTGATCCAAAAGATGAATAAAGAAAAAAAAAATGAAAAGAAGAAAAGTTATCAACATCAGGTCAACGGCTCCAATGAGCCGGTCAATGGTGGCTAAATGGCTCGGCTCATATGGCTTGCTAGCTCGGCTTAGTGGCTGGCTTAAGATTCCTCCATATTTAATTTTTTGAACCAACAATGGGGTGCCACTTGTCATGATATGCATCCAAAAGGTAGCGAATGTTATTGTTGGCCAAAGTCACAACGTCTAAAAGAAATTTCAACGGTCAGTTAATGAAAAATAACTCCAACGGTCAACATCAATACAACGGATCATTTATTGGATCGAAGGATATAAATGAAGAGAGGAGCACACGTCCGAGAGCTACCATCTATCTTTCATATGCAACTTTTCATTTTATGTTTACTCATATTAAATGTCATTTATTTTAAATTAAAGATGTAGTTTACCAATTTACTTTTGTATTAACTCACTTTTAAGTGTGCTTTAAGTTTTAAGACTTTTATCTAATTAATGTTTTAGCTTAATTACTTTTATCATTTGCTTGCTTATCATAGATTTTTCATTAAAGTAAATGTTTAAGTATTTTTCTAACTTTAAATCAAATAAAGTTTAAGTCTTTTTATAAAAGTCATTATTTTTAGTCTCTATAATTTATAAAGTTTGAATCTTTTAGTTCTAAAACTCATTTTTATTATGTCTTATTATTAAAGTTTTAATCTTTTATGCATTTTAGCTTAATATTTCTTCTAAAAATCAAGTTTTTATAATTTTTAAGCTTTCTATACTTATAAAGTTGCAAACTTTATCCTTTCTTCATCTCAAAATTAACTAAAGTTTCAAGCTTTTGAAGATTAATCGAAGATTATGGGTTATAATGGAGTATTTGGATTAATTGTGGAGCTTGAATGGGTTTTAGTTTAGTATTTGCTTCGTCGTCATCATTCCTTATCAAATTACGGTGCTTTCTAAATCCTTTCTCATTAATCTCTTTATTTTTGTCAATTGTCATGTTTAGTTTAATTAATTATGCTATGTTTTTAGTTTTATTTAGGATGTTAGTATAGATTTATTTGATATACTTGTTTGGTGATGGGTTGATTTGAGGTGTTGATTAATTAGTGATTTAGAGAGGATTGTTATGAGTTAAGTTAGGACTTTTGATTCAAACGATAATCCCGAAAACATTGTTTTAAAAAAGTTATAAAATTTATTTTAACTAAAATTGAAAAATGGAACCATGTAAGATTTTAGAAATTGATTGTCTTTTAAAGTCAAAAGCTTTTAAGTAGTTAATTAATTTATACGAATTTTATAAAAATCGGCTTTAAAAGAGTGTTGTGGATTATTGTTGTTTGAATTAAATTACGTTCTTTTTCGAGTTTATTGGGTAAACGGAACCAGTGACTAATAAAATTGATTTAGCATTTAATTTAATCCAATGGTCAAATTTCTTATCTTAATTTATTAATCATCCAATCCAAATTACCAATTAAACAACACTAAGAAAATCAACCATAAATCCAAACCAGTATATTTCCTTCTTTATATTTTTGCCCTTATCATTCTTAGGGCCTATCGCATAGTTTTTTATTCCTTAGCATTTGCCTTAGTTTTATTTTGCTTAGTTGTCCCTTCCAGTTTGTTTTTGTTGTTATTTTGCCTTAGTTAATTATTTGTCTTAGGTTCCCTTGTAATTTTTCTTTAGTTTATAATTATGCCAAAAACCCGAATTCTGGATATCGCCTAGTTAACCGTAAAAAACTAAAACGGCGCCGTGCTCATAGTCCAATGCATTCGCTTTAGAACGAGCATTCCGAAGTGAGTCAATTAGCTTAGCCGGCGATACTTAGGTTTAGGTTCGTATCATTTATCTTTCGCCTACATCTTAACAATAGTTTTTGGTGGGGGCCCACCAACGACGCCTATGAAAAATGGCGCCGCTGCGGGGGAGTGGTGGG
>LBNU01015854.1:0-18014 GCA_014162995.1 Artemisia annua
TAGGGTTTTGTGATGGCCTTCTTGACGTCGTCACGCCGCCTTGTTCCAGATCTGACGGCCTTCCCTGACGCCGTCACCCGACTAGGCCAAAAAACTCTCTGGCCCGTCATGAGTAACTTCCAATTTCTTCACTTCATTTGTTCCTGACGTCGTCACGTTGAAGCTTGTGACGCCGTCACCTTCTGTGCACTTTAGGGTCTTTTTAGATTTTGTTGTTTTCCGCACTTTTTCACTCCGAAAACGCCCGAAAATGCCTCTTTTGTGATTTTCTCCTCAAAAGTACCTAAAATGAGAAAAGAAACGACTTTGGGTGAAATCCGATCAAATAATATACGAATTAGGACTCAAACTGACCCCTAAAAACGTAACATTTTTCGTCTCATCAAGAGAGTACAGTTTTTTTGTTGTCTAATAATACGCTTACATCCATGGTATACGGCTGATGCGTGGTTTTGCGACCTTACAACAAGTTTTACCTCTCAAGGGATCTTAAGAGGCTTGCAATCCCCACCAGGCAGTATACCTGACCGATGTAGTATACTGTAGTGGCAAGTACCGGGGGATTGATCGTTCTCTAGGGGAATAGTGTCTTTAGGATTGAAAAACTACTCTAATAGGTCTAAGGGTGAGGGAAGATTCTTTTTGTATTTTATGTTTTTAGGAAAGCAAGTAAAATTATCTCGGGTTTGAAGGAGTGGGCGGAATTAGTTGCTAGTCAACTAACCCAAATAACTACAAATGCAAATAAAATAAAATAACTGAAAATAAAATAGTTGTGAAAACTAATATGGAGAGAAGTGTGTTTACTTAGATTTCATTACTCCCTAACTATCTTTTACCGGTTGATTAGTGTGTTATAATTGCGTGGATGACGGGTTGCATTCTTTAATACCAGTCGTAGGGGTGTGTACGAACTTCCCCAACTCTATAAGCTCCTACTTCACTCATATGTCGAGCCGACTAAAATCTCCTAACATGGGATCACTAGAATTCGCTCATGCAATAAATACAACCATATAATCGTAGTACACATCCGATCATGTTTCTTAAGACGTTCAAGCAAGTTACCGTATAGGAGGTTAGCCAGTTTTCTTAAGCCTAACATCGATAAACATTCATCCAATACAATTTATAACACACCATTCAACCAATAATTAATAGTTAGGTTTCATTAGATCTAAGCAAACACAAAGAAAACCTAGCCTAGCATGTTAAACAAAAGAACAAGAACAAGATAGAATCAAACAACACATAGACATATTGAATGATTAATTGATAACTTATCTTCAATGTAACATGGAAGATCTCAAGGTGAAAAACCTTGAAAAAGCTGCTAAAATTCGTATTAGGGTTTCTCTCTAAAAAGTTCCACCCAATGAATGAAAATTGCGAAAATATATATAGGAAAACAGTCTGGACGGCGTCACTCTTTAGGTTGTGACGCCATCACCTCGCCGTGCTAGGGTTTCCTGACGGCCTCTTGACGCCGTCCCCCTTTAAGTCCCAAAATTCCATTCTGGCTTATCAAGGACAATCTTCACATCCACTTCCGTTTGTCTAGCTTGACGGCGTCACCTTCTAAGTCTTGACGCCGTCATGGGTACTGTTCCAGCAGATTTAGAGACTTTGTCGTTTTCTTCACTTTTATGCTCCAAAAACGTCCAAAATGCTTCCTTTTCCAGATTTCTTCTCTAAAGTACCTAAAATGACAAAAGGAACGATTTAGGGCAATATTTGATCAAATAATTACGATTTAGGGCTTAACTGACCCCCAAAAGCGGTACACTTTTCGCCTCATCAAATACCCTTACACTTGAGATTTGTTTGTCCTCAAGCAAATGTGCTTTTATTCTAATCAAAATAAAAGTTAAGGGTCATTTAACACTAATATAAAAGTAATTACAACAAATAGTCGTTCCCCTTTAATCATAATAAGCACGGATATTACATACTATCACCTCACAAGTAGTGTTTAGATACTCACATCTCTCAGGTGTCATAAAAGTATATCTCACAAATGAAAATGAATAATATCACTCACTACCTGTCATAGAAAATAGATTACCATAGGCTTGGGAAAGGATCAAAAACCTTCTCCACTAGGCGTAAGCACCTAAGATAAACTATCAAAGAGGGCTTCCAAAGGGTTGTAACGTGAGGTGTAGGGATAAGATAAACACGGGTTTGTTGGATAAGGGATGTTTTACTGGTGGCGAGTTAAAGATCTTGATTAATTACATGTACAACATGGCGTTGCTAAGCCAAGACTAGACTCGACTTAAGCTAATCAAAAACTAATAAAGCATAAAATAAACATAAAAGGAAATGGGATGGTAGTCCGTATGTTTTTTTTCTACTTTTCATTTTCTCAGTTTTTTTTCTTGTTTTTATGATTTTTTTTTTCATACACTCTTACCCTACCATCCAAAATACTACATCATAGGGGCCTCGGTTCTCCCCTTACACTTGAACTTTTACATACTTTACAAATACTATTCTAATAACTCGAATTAAGATAATCGAAATGCTTGGAGTACTTTTAAAAATATTTAGCACATATGGGGGTAATAATTTTGTTCTTCCCCATTACTCCATTACACTAGTACTTTACCCATGAGTCCCAATCGTCCCAAAACAATAAGTACAAGATATGACTCGACTTAGCAACCATGTAATCAATTAGATAATTAACTAAGGGTTTAAACAAATGTTGTCACAATAATGCACTAAAGGTGAGTGCATACAAGGTAGGCTAAGGCGATTTGGGTGTACATTTAAGTGGGTTGTAACAAATTCTTCCTTTAAGTAAAATGCTTAAAGTTAGAAACGAGAAGGATAGGCTCTGGAGGGTGTACTAGGGGTATCGTGTACCAAAAATGGGTACAACGCAAGGGTGCGGGAGAATTACTTGACCAATGTAGCCAAAGTAATTATATCAAAAACACATGTGTAAAACAATGGGTTAATCCTAATGCCTCTTATCATGTAGTAAATCTAACTACACGAATGTAGTCTCACTTGTGGCCTCTGAATGGTCCTAGAATCTAAGTGCTACTGTTACTCACATCATAGCATAAATGCTTTTCCTACCAATTCTAGGGGCGAACCTCACATATTTGGGGTGGAAAATTTTTTAGTGGTACGGTTTTGTGCTAGTCATATAACTCCTATCCATGAGACGCTCATTAAGACCAATGTTTCACTCCTAAATGTTGTAAAATTTTTTAAATTTGGCACTAAAATTGCGCTAACAGGTATTTCTCTAAGTTTTATTACACACCTACCATTAAACAAACAAAAATCAAGCGTAATTGCATTCTCTAAGCTATCGTAATTTAACCCCCCCCCCCTTACACTTAAGATGAACATTGTCCCCAATGTTCAAATAATAAGACGTAAACGTAAATAAGGTAAAAGAATGAAATCAAATACTCCCCTGATTCGCTCGGTGGATAAAGTGGTAACATGGTTAGATCTTTTTCCAAGAGAATGTAGAAGCTCCAAGATTAAAGCATTGCCAAAAGCTTGATCCCACATACATCTCCTTGTCCAAAATAACCTGTTAAACCTGAGAAAACAAACACGAAAACCTGCATAACATCGGCGGGATAAATCTGTATAAGGATATAATGCTTGTGGAATGNAAAAGAATGAAATCAAATACTCCCCTGATTCGCTCGGTGGATAAAGTGGTAACATGGTTAGATCTTTTTCCAAGAGAATGTAGAAGCTCCAAGATTAAAGCATTGCCAAAAGCTTGATCCCACATACATCTCCTTGTCCAAAATAACCTGTTAAACCTGAGAAAACAAACACGAAAACCTGCATAACATCGGCGGGATAAATCTGTATAAGGATATAATGCTTGTGGAATGAATATTTTGCAGATTCCTGGAGTTTATAAGTTAGAGATTTAATAAAGCATTTTATGATTCCGGAAGAAAAACAAAACTTTCAAAAAATTCCAGAAAACTATACCTGACGCCGTCAGAAGTGATCTGACGGATTTTTCATGTTAAGTTTTTGGAAAATTTCTGGAAAAACTCAATTCTTAATTCCTGGAAATCCTGCAAAATATCATTATGACTCGATACAAGCATTTGACTCAAACAATTACTAATATGTTATGCTAATTTAATATTGTTATGATTCATGCTCCATTCGTTCTAATAAACCGATTTAGATTTCCCTTACACTTATCTTGTGCAAAATACCATTATATGTAGTTAAGACGAAGTTAAAAACGAAATAAAGCATTTTCACAATTTAGTTTGANACTCGATACAAGCATTTGACTCAAACAATTATTAATATGTTATGCTAATTTAATATTGTTATGATTCATGCTCCATTCGTTCTAATAAACCGATTTAGATTTCCCTTACACTTATCTTGTGCAAAATACCATTATATGTAGTTAAGACGAAGTTAAAAACGAAATAAAGCATTTTCACAATTTAGTTTGAAGCATGAATCAATAACAATAAAAACAGAACATACAAACGGAAGCAAATAAAATCAAACAAACAAACAAACAAAACAAACAAAGCTTGGGTTGCCTCCCAAGAAGTGCTTGTTTTTGTTCGAGTCACGAGCCTGACTCTACCCTTATTTAGCGGATATAAGGGAGATTTTTCCTACACTTAGGATTAAGAGCGGGTGATAGTAGCGATACACACCATCTCGGTGGAAGTATGCCTCATGAGGAAAGAGTGGTGGATTAATTATATGCTCAAAGGGGTGTGCTCCTTTCATTATAACCTTACCTAGTTCACTTTGGTCAATGGGTGAGTTAAAGTTTTCTCTTAAAAAGGGATCATCTTCTATCAACTTTGAGAGACTCCTAGTTGGGAATCCATCTTGACCTAATAAACCCGGTTTAAACCCATAATGTTTCTTGTGATCAATCATGAATGGGTGATGTAAGTATGTAAGGTCATGGTTCACTCCTATGTCAGCTTCCTCTCTACAAGGCTTAGAGTCTACTACCTCCAACGTAAAACTACCGACTATATGGTTTGATGGGTGGATCGGGACCTATTTCAATTCCTAAATTTTTATCCGAGAATGGAAGATTAGATAACGGTTTTGGTTGAGGCTTCGGTTCATCAAAACTAGGAACTTCCATAGAGATAAGAGAAAGGTCATCACTACAAGTGTTCAAACCTATATTCTCTAGTTGTGTTTGGTCCAAGGGCTCTACCTCTATTGAGGTTCCTATAGTCTCATCTACTTCTTCCGTGTAAGTCACGGGTGGTGTGTATGCCTCAACTGATGGTGGGACTTGTGGGGTGTTTGGTGGGCTTATGTTATTTACCTCATCATTCCTCGTGTCAAGATCACCTATATCCTCATCATGTGTTTTAGTAAAATCTATCCTAAGCATTTTCCCTAGTATCTCAAGTGCTTCTCTAGGCATCTCAACTTCTATATCTGAATCATAAGGATCATCCTCAATATTCTGACTGCTATATTCAAATTGCCCAAAAGATTCATCATTTGTTTCTTGAGATTCATTGTCATCNTAGTAGAATCTATCCTAAGCATTTTCCCTAGTATCTCAAGTGCTTCTCTAGGCATCTCAACTTCTATATCTGAATCATAAGGATCATCCTCAATATTCTGACTGCTATATTCAAATTGCCCAAAAGATTCATCATTTGTTTCTTGAGATTCATTGTCATCGATCATAAAACCTAGGTCATTTTGATCAATGTGATCATGTTCGGCAAAATCCTCCATCACATCAATGTCACCTATGTGTTCATCTTGTATTATGGTAGGGCCTAACCATGACATGCAGCTAGGTGGCTCATAAGAAACTATCCTAGGTGAAGGCTCATATCGTGCATAGGTTTCACTAAATGAGGTATTTTGAGGGTTCGATGGAGCTCCTAAGGTGAATTTTTCAAGATTTTTATGCGTTTGGTCTCTTTTCTCAAGGTACTCACTAAAATCAATGCGAGGTCCTGTCCTCCTCATTTCAATCCATCTTGATATATTCAACTTAGTATAATTATATTTCATCATGTAAAAATCTCGTGTCGGATTTGGTGGATTCGCGTTGTCCATAACGCCAAACGGAATAGTCAATGGAATTTACGAACAAAGGAACAAAGAAAAAGATAGACTAAAGAAAACCTATGAAAATAAAATAAAAATCTCACTAGAAAGGAATCTAGTGAGTAGACCTAATAAAATAAAAATTCAACCTAAACAATAACTATTCCCCGGCAGCGGCGCCAAAAACTTGATGCGTGGTTTTACGACCTTACAACAGGTTTTACCTCTCAAGGGATCTTATGAGGGTTTCAATCCCCACCAGGCAGTGTACCTGACCGATGTAGTATAGTGTAGTGGCAAGTACCGGGGGATTGATCGTTCTATTGGGGAATAGTGTCGTTAGGATTGAAAAACTACTCTAATAGGTCTAAGGGTGAGGGAAGATTCTTTTTGTATTTTATGTTTTTAGGAAAGCAAGTAAAATTATCTCGGGTTTGAAGGAGTGGGCGGAATTAGTTGCTAGTCAACTAACCCAGAAACTACTAATGCAAATAAAATAAAATAACTGAAAATAAAATGGTTATGAAAACTAATATGGAGAGAAGTGTGTTTACTTAGACTTCATTACTCCCTAACTATCTTTTACCGGTTGATTAGTGTGTTATAATTGTGTGGATGACGGGTTGCATTCTTTAATACCAGTCGTGGGGGTGTGTACGAACTTCCCCAACTCTATAAGCTCCTACTTCACTCCTATGTCGAGCTGACTAAAAGCTCCTAACATGGGATCACTAGAATTCGCTCATGCATTAAATACAACCATATAATCGTAGTACACATCCGATCATGTTTCTTAAGACGTTCAAGCAAGTTACCGTATAGGAGGTTAGCCAGTTTTCTTAAGCCTAACATCGATAAACATTCATCCAATACAATTAATAATACACCATTCAACCAATAATTAATAGTTAGGTTTCATTAGATCTAAGCAAACACAAAGAAAACCAAGCCTAGCATGTTAAACAAAAGACAAGAACAAGATAGAATCAAACAACACATAGACATATTGAATGATTAATTGATAACTTATCTTCAATGTAACATGGAAGATCTCAAGGTGAAAAACCTTGAAAAAGCTGCTAAAATTCGTATTAGGGTTTCTCTCTAAAAAGTTCCACCCAATGAATGAAAATTGCGAAAATATATATAGGAAAACAGTCTTGACGGCGTCACCTCGCCGTGCTAGGGTTTCCTGACGGCCTCTTGACGCCGTCCCCCTTTAAGTCCCAAAATTCTATTCTGGCTTATCAAGGACAATCTTCACATCCGCCTCCGTTTGTCTAGCTTGACGGCGTCACCTTCTAAGTCTTGACGCCGTCATGGGTACTGTTCCAGCAGATTTAGAGACTTTGTCGTTTTCTTCACTTTTATGCTCCAAAAACGTCCAAAATGCTTCCTTTTCCAGATTTCTTCTCCAAAGTACCTAAATGACAAAAGGAACGATTTAGGGCAATATTTGATCAAATAATTACGATTTAGGGCTTAAATGACCCCCCAAAAGCGGTACACTTTTCGCCTCATCAACGGGTATATATGAAGTATTAAGTAAAAATCGAGAGAGGATGTTACCTTTTGCTCGAAGCAGTAGGACAACTGTGTGTAAATTTTGGAGGCGTCAATGGAAGTAATTAGGTTTTCCGAGTTTATAAGTATTTATAGGGCCTAATACCTTTATTCTCGGTCACACTCGCGTTATGATAGATACTATGTATCCGGACTTTAAACGAACATTTAAATTTTGAATGGACGTTTGGGGTTTCCGATAAACATACCATTATGGCTCTGACGCTATGTGATAGGTGCTAGATTACGCGCATTTAATGCATATTTAAATTTAAAGCATATTCCCTTTCCTACCAATTTTGAAAGACTAGGAGAATAGTGTACAGGTTAGATAGAGTCATAAGCGATGTACCTTCGTACATGTACATCACTTTCGACTGGGGGGCTTGATAATGTACCCTCCGATCAGGTCGAAGGACCCCCCTTCGGTCCTGCTCGTAACCTACATAATCGAAGGCTCTGGCTAGCCTCCTAAAACTTTCAATGACATAAAACTAATCACCAGTGATCTAGTTACCAAGTGGGAATTCGCCAGTCGAAGGATTAAGCCCTTCGGGGTATCCTTCGATAAGTTGTAAGGATGGAACAATGCCAAGTCCAAACATTGATAAGAACAATTCTTACCCACGTTTCCTCTTCCTCCTTAGCTCCCCCGCTAAACCAGGAGGAGTGGGACACTAAACCCTAGCGGTTGCTACAAATCATGGGACACCCCCATGATCTTCTAAAAATGTGCAAGCACTCTCCAAGTTATTTTCCTCTCCTATAAATAGCCTTGGACAAGTCCTAAGTCTGGTATGCAATCTCCACTACCCTACTATACTACATTTTCACTAAACTTTTCATACCAAATACTTATTCACACGCTGGAGGTGGTTCGCAGGGCCCAACCCCTGCGCAATCACTTAACGTATTGTCTTCGTATTTCTTATTTCAGGTTAAACACAAGCTTGGCGCAACCACAACATCCCCTATATCCTTTGATCACCATCGAAGGCCTGGTCGTGCAATTTATTGTACAATCAATATGTCATTGTTTAGTATACTATCACTTGTCTTGATTGGTCATTATGATTGTTTAAAGGTTGAAAGATGCAATTGTATTAATTATATTATGAGTCGTCTATCTATAACGAATCATTGCTATGTTTGTGAGAATTGGATAGTAAAACAAATGATAGCCTGGACCATGACATGTTTAAGGACTAATCTCACGTCTAACGACTTGATTAGAGGAAATACATACTTTGTACTTCATGCACGGACCATAATTTATGCACTTTATATACTAAGGGTTAAAGGCCGAAAGGATTCCTTTTTATGTGAAGTGGATATATTAGTTTTCATGATTACCCGTTATGCATTACTCTTATGCTTTGTCCGTGTGCTATTTGTGTTACATTTGCTTGCCTACCTCTTGTGCTTAGCCTTGGACAAACATATCTTTAAATTAACTTGGCAAAACTTTTCAAAAATCTTAAATCCAACAAAAACGGTTTTAGTGATAAGTGACAATCATTGGAATCTAATTTTGTTACACAACAGTGATAAGAGAAACAATTTCCCTCTCTTGGGACAACCTGGTCTTACCTAAAACTTTGCTATAAATGTGGGTTATACTTTTACCCATGTGTTTTGTGTATTAAGGAATCAGTAGAACTAGTATTATAAATTTAACGCTTTTGAAACACATCACAAGCATCACAAAAGTGTTGGTCATATCTCAACTTAAGTAGGTTTCTAACTAGTTCTTTTGAGGATAAAGATTGGATAAGTCTCAGGTTAGCATGACCTAAGCGTCTATGCCAAAGAGTTGAGGAATCANAATTATATTATGAGTCGTCTATCTATAACGAATCATTGCTATGTTTGTGAGAATTGGATAGTAAAACAAATGATAGCCTGGACCATGACATGTTTAAGGACTAATCTCACGTCTAACGACTTGATTAGAGGAAATACATACTTTGTACTTCATGCACGGACCATAATTTATGCACTTTATATACTAAGGGTTAAAGGCCGAAAGGATTCCTTTTTATGTGAAGTGGATATATTAGTTTTCATGATTACCCGTTATGCATTACTCTTATGCTTTGTCCGTGTGCTATTTGTGTTACATTTGCTTGCCTACCTCTTGTGCTTAGCCTTGGACAAACATATCTTTAAATTAACTTGGCAAAACTTTTCAAAAATCTTAAATCCAACAAAAACGGTTTTAGTGATAAGTGACAATCATTGGAATCTAATTTTGTTACACAACAGTGATAAGAGAAACAATTTCCCTCTCTTGGGACAACCTGGTCTTACCTAAAACTTTGCTATAAATGTGGGTTATACTTTTACCCATGTGTTTTGTGTATTAAGGAATCAGTAGAACTAGTATTATAAATTTAACGCTTTTGAAACACATCACAAGCATCACAAAAGTGTTGGTCATATCTCAACTTAAGTAGGTTTCTAACTAGTTCTTTTGAGGATAAAGATTGGATAAGTCTCAGGTTAGCATGACCTAAGCGTCTATGCCAAAGAGTTGAGGAATCATCTAAAGAGGTGAGGCAAAGTTTATCTCTAGGACATTATACTTTTTACGGCATAGTTGACTAATAATAAGTAGGTTGAATCCTAGATTATCAACCTGAACAACATCATCAATAGAGAGAGAGTCATGAGAGATAGTACCTTTTCCGATGATTTTACTTTTCAATTTGCTACCAAAATTAACATTACCTCCGTCATATTCTTGGTAGGTTGAGAAGAGGCTTTTGTTTCCCGTCATATGCCTTGAACAACCTCTATCTTTTATCCACTCATCCTGTTCCAAACCGAGTTTCAAGCATACCTAAGTTATATAAAAACTCAAACATTTGGTCCCCAATATCTCATGGGTCCATTTTGGTCAAACATTCCATTAACTTGATTCATGTATGGAAATGGTGGATATGAGTTCCATGGCATGTAGTTAGGAGTTTGATAATGTCTAGGAAAGTTTTGATTCCAACCATTGCGCTGATAATTAGGTTGCGGGTTGTAGTTACTTTTTGGAAATGGGTGTTTTTGAGTAGTTTTAGATCTAAACTCATTCTTAGCAAGTCCTAATCCTATTGTAACAGCTGGTTTTTGTTTGGTTTCATTTGAAACAACTTTAGATTTCTTTTTGACTTTAATAAACTCAGTACGCGCCGAATTACAAGCTTGTTGTTCTTCTGAGGAACCCACGGAACCAAATTGTTCCACTGGCAGAACCAATTTTTTGGTTCCGTCTGATCCGTGGGTTTCTGAGACAGTTGGAACAGTTTCTTGTAATTTTTTGGCTTGTTTCATTAGACTACTTAAGGTACCTGATTTCATAAATCCTAGTCCAGTTTTATCGCATGGAAACTTTTGGATTTTCATTATTCCATCCGCACAACAAATACTTTTATCAAATCTTTTGAACTTTGAATTTTGTTTGATGAGATCATCCTATGTGATTTTAAGTTTTTCAATTTCAAGTACAAGCTCTTGACATGATGTACATACCGTGTCAATGGCTTTACTCTTTTCTAAACGCTTTTCTTTTTCTTTTAATTCATAAACTTCATTTTCCAAATATTCCTTTTTAGTTTTTAAAAACTTATTTTTGTTTATGATTTTTAAGCTAAGTTCACAGAGTTTGTTATATTCTTTTTGTAATGTTTCAAGATCAATGGAAGAGTAAGATGAGTCAGAGTGTACCTCATTGGAGTCTTGAGCCATGAGAGCAATTTCGTCATTCTTTGGCTCCTCATCATCATCTTCGCTTTCACTCCAAGCACCGCTTACAAAAGCTCTTTGATTTTTGTTTTTAGGCGGCTGTGGACAATCTCCTATGAAATGGCTTGTATCTCCACATCTAAAGCATTTTATTTCGCCCTTCCCTTTCTTATCATTACGGTCTTTCCGTAAAGGTTTCTTGTCATCTCGAGGTTGTCTTACAAACTTCCCACGTCTTCGAAAGAACTTTTTGAAATATCTTACGGCCATGGCATATTCTTCATCTTCACTTCCCGAGCTAGATTCTTCATCATCACTTGACTCCGTTCTTGCTTTTAAGGCAATGGATTTGACTTTTTCCTTTTTTCCTTTGACGATCTCCGAGTCTTTTTCCATTACCATTTCATGAACTTTGAGGTTTTCAATTAGCTCGTCAAGTGACAAACTTGAAAGATCTTTGGATTCTTCAATAGCCGTCACTTTTTCTCTCCACTTTGGATTGAGTGCTTTAAGGAATTTCCTGACAAAGTTATTACTACAAAAGATTCATCAAGTGCTTTGAGAGAGGTAACGATAGTATTAAATCTAGCAAATCCACTATCAATGGTTTCATCTTCAAGAATAACAAATTTTTCGTATTGCTGAACAAGAATATCAATTTTGTTATCCTTGACTTGTGAATTCCCTTGATATAAGAGACTTTAATAAAACTTGTAGCAATATGTATAAGAGACTTGACAAAATTTACACTTTGCTAAAATGAAGCTTATTATTTGTTGTTAACAAAATATTGCAAAGATCGTAAAATATAAATAACGTTTTTAGACGATATTTGTATTAACACATAATGTAATGAATATTAGTGCATGATAAGGAATTATTTGTTACGCTTTTAGGGGGTCATTTAAGCCCTAAATCAAATATTACCTCAAATCGTTCCTTTTCTCTTTTTAGGTACTTGGAACATGATTTCTGGAAAATGGAGCATTTTGGAGCTTTTCGGACGTTTTTATGCTCAAGTATGAAGAAAACAAGAAAAGTCAAGTTTTTACACTTAACGGTGTCAGGCTTTGGAGCTAATGCCGTCACCTTATGCTGAAAGATGGTGGATTTTTACACTAGACGCCCCAGAAGAAAACATGAAGTTTGCACCTGACGGCGTCAGGTGCAATGGAGTTGAGGCCATCTGGCTTTATGGATACACGAGACGCCCAGAACCAAATAACAAGTGACGGCGTCAGAGATGTTTTTAGGCGATCCGAGAACCCTAAACACGGCGTTCTGACGGCGTCAGGACTTATAACCTGACGCCGTCAGATTGTAAACTCTATATATAGTTTTGGATTTTTCATTCATTAAGAGTGCAACTTTGAAGAAAAACCCTAGTCCGACTTTTACAGTATTTTTAGGGTTTCAAACCCTATTTTCTTCCATGTTCAATTGAAGATAAGTTCTTCCTTTAATCATTCAATATGTCTATGTGTTGTTTGATTAATTGTTTGTCTTTTCTTTACATTAACATGCTAGCTTAGGTTTTTTAGTGTTTGCTTAGATCTAATGAAACCTAGTTATTAATTGTTGATTGTTGATTTGTTATTGGTTGTTTTTGGGTGATTGACTGGCGTTAGGCTTAAGAAAACTGACTAATCTCCTATACGGTAACAAGCTTGAACGTCTTAAGAAACGTAATCGGATGTGTACTACGGTTTTATTGGTTGTATTTATTGCATGAGTGACTATTAAGGAGGCTATGATAGGATACTAAACGTGTCGTCATAAGAAGAGATAGAAGCTCATAGAGTTGGGGAGGACGTACACGCCCCCACGAATGGTATTAAAGAATGCAACCCTTCATCCAAACAATTGTAACAAATCAATAAATCAATAGGAGATAAATAGGGAGTAGTGAAATCTAAGTAAACACATTTTCTCATTATAAGAAGTTAACCACTTTTATTTTCTTGTTATTTTATTTTATATGTATAAGTAGTAATTTTGGGTTAGTTGACTATCAACTAATTCCGCCCACTCTTCCAATACCCGAGATTTTAATTGCTTTCATAAAAATATAAAAAATACAAAAAGAATCATCCCTCACCTTTAGACCTAGTTGACTTAGTTTTCAATCTTAACAACACTATTCCCCGAGAGAACGATCAAACCCCCGGTACTTGCCACTCACTATACTACATCAAACTGCCTGGTGGGGATTGCAAAGCTTCTCAAGATCCCTTGAGAGGTAAAACCTTTTGCAAGGTTACAAAACCACGCATCAAGTTTTTGGCACCGCTGCCGGGGAATAGTTATTGTTTAGGTTGAATTTTATTTTTATTAGGTCTACTCATTAGATTTATATCTAGTGAGATTTTTATTTTCTTTTATTAGGTTTTCTTTAGTGTATCTTTTTCTTTGTTCTTTTGTCCGTAACCATTACCATCCGTCATTATGGAAGGTGGTAATATCTTTGACCCCGCCAACCCACCACAACAAAACCCATCACAACCAAACCAACCACCTAGAGCACGCACTTTAGGAGAATACTCCCGACCTAGCCACCAAGGCTATCGAAACACCATTGAGCTCACCCAAGGAGCCAATGTGTCTCCCTTGCGATCCGACACCATCCGGTTGGTGCAAAGCGGATGTGCATTCCATGGACTTCGTTCCGAAGATCCAAATCAACATCTCAAGGACTTCCTTAAAATCGTAGATTCCATAGACCTTGATGTTACCACTCGAGAGACGACACGATTGCGTCTCTTCCAATTCTCTCTACGTGACCAAGCTAGTCAATGGCTTGAGCGTTTACCCGCGGGATCCATCACCTCTTGGGATGATCTCACCTCTCGTTTCCTTGCTCAATTTTTCCCACCGGGGAGAACTACCAAGTTAAGGAATGACATCTTGAATTTCCAACAACTTCAAGGTGAAACTCTTTACGAAGCATGGACTCGTTTCAAGGACTTACTCCAAAAAGTCCCTCACCATGGCATTGATCTTTGGCTTCAAGTCCAAATCTTTTATGATCATGTCAATCAATCCACAAGGCAAACCATTGACCAAGCGGCCGGTGGTAAGCTACGTGACAAGAATGCGGAAGAATCATGGGGAATCACGGAAGACCTTGCTCTCTATGACAACGAGTGTTGGAATGACCCCCGTGATTTGAATAAAACGGTCAAGGCAATATTTTTGCCTTCAAATAATTCAAGCATTCCCAACCGTAGGTTCAATGAACTTGAATACCAAGTCAAGTTTCTCATGAAATCCTACGAGGCTCCTAAACCTTCAAGCCAAGTGAACAAAATCACTTCTTCATGCGAATTATGTAGTGGTCTCCACGACACTCGTGATTGCATGGAACTCCCCGAACATGCTTTTGCGGACTACGCATCCTCGCGTACCGACGGAGTGGGAGAAAAGTGGTACACTTTCAACCCCGAGCCAAACCCTTATGGTGATTCTTACAACCCTTCTTGGAAAAATCACCCAAACTTTAGGTGGAAACAATTCTTCCAATCCACCTAATCGTTTCCAACCAAATGGTTCGTCCTCGAACCGTACTTTCAACAACAACCCTTCCAAAAACTATGGTAGTTCCAATAATTTCGAAGGATTGATGTCTAATGTTATGGCATCTCAAGAAGCTCGTATCTCTAAGTTTGAAGCCGATTCCAACCAACAACAAAATGAGATGACCAATAAAATTGATAATTTAATCAAGGCCTTTAATAACCAAGGAATGACCCATTTGCCAAAGGTGTAAGAAATCCTAGTAGGGGGGGATGAGGTTAAGGATCCTTCATTATCTAAACACATACACTTTGTCAACGTAGTCACTATTAAACCACTTGATAGNAAAACTATGGTAGTTCCAATAATTTCGAAGGATTGATGTCTAATGTTATGGCATCTCAAGAAGCTCGTATCTCTAAGTTTGAAGCCGATTCCAACCAACAACAAAATGAGATGACCAATAAAATTGATAATTTAATCAAGGCCTTTAATAACCAAGGAATGACCCATTTGCCAAAGGTGTAAGAAATCCTAGTAGGGGGGGATGAGGTTAAGGATCCTTCATTATCTAAACACATACACTTTGTCAACGTAGTCACTATTAAACCACTTGATAGTTGTTTCAAAGATGATGATGAAGGTAAGGTTGACATAGGAGAAAGTTCTGAGAAAGATGTCAAAAATGAAGCAGAAGAGGAGTGTAGAACCGTAGAGGGGGGGTGAATACGGTTTCTTTGGCTTTTTAGAACGTTTAAAAACTTTAAGCCACGAAGACAACCAAGTGGTCTAAGTAGGAAAAACCACAAACACAATCACAAGTATATAAAGCTAGTAAAGAACACCACGATATATATTGGTTCGGGATGGGGGGTTTATACCATCCGTACGTCCAGTTGCGAATCCACGACATGATACTATTACACTAGTATAATCCTTTTGGTGGACTACAAACCGTTACAATTCACTCCACCGATATTCACCAATATCGATGCTCACAAAGAAGGAGTTACTCCTAAATGGTATTCCGCCCTCGGAAACCACCCTAAAGAATCTCGTGATTCGACTTACACTTGGTCACCTAGACCACAACCAAAACTTCCACTCGGAAGTATCAAACCCCAACCAGATCCCCAATGATCTAGGCTTGGTCACCAAGACACAAGACTTCCCTTACAAATAATTGAATGAATGAATAAATGTTTGTTTAACCAAGCCCTAACCTAACCTAGAGACTCGATTGTAATAGAAAGGGTATAAGGAAGAAGACCCTCGACAAAATCACAAGAGTGGATTAAGTTCTTGTGATTCTTCCCTTGCAAGGAGATGTGTTCTTTCAAAGATGTTAGAGTGAGAATCAAGAACACAAGATTAGAGATAGAAAGATTTGAAAGTGTTTAGAGAGAAAAAATGTAGAGAGAAAGAGTAATGGCAAGGGGTGAGGAATACAAGTGGCAAGGGAGGTATTTATAGGCTAAGACCCAAACTTGGGATTAATTTACCGAGGCCGGCGCGTCATCCACACGTGGATACGTGGGCAGCGCGCTAGGCGTCTGTGAATAATCCCAAGTGTTGGGTGTTGGATCTTATAAATACCTAACCTTGCTAAACCCCCAATTGTACTTCATACTAAACCTTAACATTAATCAATCTAAGGTTTACCAGCTCAAATAGCCAATTAGAAAATCATTTTGTGAAGTGTTTATTAGAAAACCAAATACCAAGGGTAGAAAAGTAGAAAGGGTAATTTGGTATGGGTAGATTGGGTATTCCTCAAGTGGCATAGAAAAGAGAGAAATAATATGCCAAGGTATATTCCATCCTTGGGGGGAAAGTGTAGGATGGATAGTTGAGATGAGAAGGTTTGAATTGGATGGCTAGGATTATTTCCATGTGATGGAATGAAGAGAAAGAAAGAATATGCTAGTGGAATATTCCAAAACATGGGGGGAAGAAATAAGATGGATGGTTGAGATGGTTTGAGTTTGAATTGAATGGTTGAGATCAAAGGGAGCCTCCTTTGGAATTCAAATTAATTGGCATGTGGGGAATATGGAAGGTTGAGATGTGTTTGTTTGAAATGGATGGCTAGGATCAAAGGGAGCCTATGTTTGGATTTCAAATTTATTCCCATGTGATGAAATAGAGGGTTGAGATGTGTTGTAAGGGAATGGATGGTTGAGATGTAGAGTGTGTAAGGAATATAAGAGATGAGTTGGATTGTGTAAGGGATGTGATGTTGTAAGGGAATATGTAAGAGATTAGGATATGGAAGGGATATGGTGAGTTGGCTAGTGTGTGTAGAGAAGAGATGGTTGTGAGAGTAGTGTATGTATTTTGAAATTAAGTGTGTGTACACAAGGTGTATAAGTGTGTGTATAAGGATTGTATGGGAAGTTGGTAGATTGAGGGAATATTGTGTGGGAGTATGTGAAGGGACAAAGGTACACTTTTGTAAGAGAGTGTAAGAGAATATTGTAAGAGAATGTTGGGAAGGATTTTGGGAAGGATCGTGGGAGATTTGGTGGTATTTGTCTTTTGTAAAAATGAGATTAAGAAGAAGATTAAGAAGTAATCTAATTGTCATTAAGAAGAAAAGGTTTAGACAATTAAGATTATAAGTTGAGATAATCATAAGATACTTATATGTTTAAGTAACCCAACGTCGAGAATCCATAATTTCATATCTAGTGACTTTCCATGACTCGACATTCTCAACTAATACCTTGGTTCAAACAAGTTAAGTGCTTTGCCTTGATGTAAAGCATAACTGATGCGCGTGGATTGCAACACGCACTACGTTTTACCTCTCGAGGGATCTCGAGAAGCTTGCAATCCCCACCAGGCAGTGTACCTGACCGATGTAGTATAGTGTAGTGGCAAGTACCGGGGGATTGATCGTTCTCTCACAGGGAATAGTGTTCGTTAGGCTAAAGGTTACTCTAATCTAGGTCTAAGGGTGGAGGAAGATTCTTTTTGTATTTTTTATATTTTATGAAAGCAGTAAATCTCTGGTTTTAGAGGAGAGGGCGGAATTAGTTGCTAATCAACTAACCCAAGTTTTCTACTTCTAAGCTACTTATATTTTTGTATTTTTTTGGTTTGGAGAAAATCAGTGGTGGAGAGTAGTGTTTACTTAG
>LBNU01015855.1:0-27955 GCA_014162995.1 Artemisia annua
CAAGAAATGACAGAAAATACCGCCGTTACCCGAATGACATGTATATACATGTACTACTATCGAAAAATCAAGTTCAATTGTCTGATATCCGAGAAATATGCCTCTTCAGCTTAAGCCACTCACCATGGCTTCCCTAAGTATCAATGCTTATAAGCTATATATTCCTTTAAGTCATAATTCAATTTGTAGTACCTGAACCTGTGCCCTAATAAGTCAATACAAGGTGATGTAATCCATACGCGTTTAAATATATTATATTCAAGGTTGACGCTACAGGGTCTTAATCATAAGATAATTTGAGTCAATCACAAATGTCATCTATAGAGATAAATGTCGGGGTATAAAAGCTCAATGTATAAAAGGAAGGCATCCCTGTGTGCAGTAATCACTCATCTCGATTGATTTTGATGGATTAATGCTCATGACAACGGCAATAAAGGTTATAACTCAACATATCAGATAGCTACATTTCAATTATGCAGTAGTCGTCTGGAATTTCATAATTATAATTAAGGTGCCCTCCAAGGGCCGAGTACATTTCTCTATTTACCCGGCATTAAACCATCCAAATATAAGTCCTTGAACAGATTACACTAACTATGTATTTGCTTATTCCAGTAGCACACGGAGTGAGGGTCAATTCCTTTATAGGCCTATATCCCATAGTATATTTCGGTCTTTTTTCTGGCATTCCTCTTCTATTTTAGGATACATTAGATAGTGTGTGTGATTTGTTTTTCTCTCGACTTTGTGATCACAATGAGGTGGGCTGGGTTAATTTTGATATATCTCTTGTTTTGTATGATGGTTCGCGAAGTGTAATTGAGATGTAGGAGTTCATTGATCTTGGCGGGTGTTGCTCTTCCGAGTGGTCATAGGTCAGAGCTACTGTAGGGCAGCATTTGGATTGGCGTCTCAGGAAAGCATGGACCCGGAGTTTAAGCTTTTGCAGGAAAAGTCTATACACGACAGAAGTCTTCCGCTCAAGCAAAGACACTTGTATGCATGTATTCGTCACCCCATGGGTGCTTTCAGATAAACAGCGGCTTTTATATTCGATATGCGAAAGCGGGGTTAATTGAATGAAATATCAATCAATTTATGGCAATTAGTAGATCGCTATACGAGGAAGTGTGTAAATTATATAATAAAACCAACCTCAAATATCCGCAATCCAGACGAAACATAGTGTTACAAGTGCTCTTGGTGGTGTGGCTTAGGGACTAATTAGGTAATGTAGTTTGCATACGTATAATTATTGTTTCATCAACCTTGGTGATCTTAGCGTGATTGGTTTGATTCCAATCAGAACATAATTGCGGTGTGGACCACCATAAGTTTTATTAAGACCAAGTTTTCCAATTATATGGCTTATGTGATATGAAAGAATAATAAGGTGGTTTGTTCTATAATGTCTCGTGATCGAGTGAGCGAGAAAAGATAAATTATAGGAATAATGTCGGCACAGAAAGACCGGGAAAAAATTTAACGTGCCTGGGCAATGCATAAGAGCAGAATATAGTGGTACGGGAGCAAAGTTTAAGTCCGTCAACAATGAGAATATTTGGTTAATGGGAAAGATCATTAAATTGAATTGTGCGCCGCGCTACAAACCTAGGTACATAATTCTTCGCTAATAATCGTGGTCTTATTTTGATCGATTTATATTATTTGTTAGTTTCGGCTCTTCCTTTACCCAGTTCCGAAAGCTATGCCGGGAGATGATTAAGATTATACAAGGGCACCTTTGAAATGTAGAAATAAGAAAGTGTGTGGTTAGTATGCCTTTGATAAGGATCGAGTTTTAATTATGATGAATTTGTTATGTTTACAAAATGATGTTTCTTGAATACTAAATGTTTATGTTCTCGGCATCACCAGATTTATGGTTCCCGTTTATAGATAGCACAATATTTCCCGATCCATCGACGTCGATATATTTTTACTGTGAGTAAGGTATATTAAGCATACAGCTAGTATAGGTTCTTTTTGATCAGAATATTGTGGAGTAGGCTTGGACTTGGTGTAATGTTTTATAATTTGACTCATTGGTTCATACCTTGGATAGTTCTATCGTAATTAGCTTTAAAGTATAATCGCAATCTATAGTCATAGGGTGATGATTTTTGTTTTTGATTTTAGAAGTTTGGAGGTGTACGTTGCTTAAGCAATATTCGTGGTTTTGAAGAGTGGCTAGAGAATAGATTATAGTGTTTCCATGTGGATGTGTTGCGCTATCTGTTTGTTCGATTATTGGGTATCCATTTATAATTCCAATGATAACTGGATTATCACACGCAAAATGAATAACAGTGACGTCCGAGTTCACAACAATCATATTAAACATTCGCATATATAATATAGTAAACGGAATAAAGTTCCGGTAATGATCCAAATCCCCTTCACTGAAATATTGTATTTTTTTGGTTTCATTTGTAATTCCGGATTCATAAATATTAGAGAACGTTAGCCCGACAACACAGTAAGAACTAATATGTACTTATGGATACAAATAAATTTTCCATAAAAGAGGCAACAAATAAGTTTAGAGATCCAAACACCGAAGGGTCAACCGGTGTGTATGATGGTCAAGGGCATGCAGGGGAAATAGGTGGAGGCCACTACGAGTCCATTAACAATGAGAACATTAAAGTGGAAACATTAGAATTATATTAATCAACATTAAAGCTTTGAATCCAAATAATAATGTATATTAAAGTTATAAACAAATAATAAACTTTAGTATATAATAATTTAATAACAAGGAAAATATAAGGTGAAAAAACTTAAAAAAATCATTAAACTATATTTGATTTTCCTATCCTAGTACCTTATTATTATAAAGTATAACAGCTTTCTATTTTTAGTAGTGCGCCTTTGAATGCCCCTTTGATAAACTATTTATTATATGCACGTATCCAGTAAAATCCACACCACTACCACTCTATCTACATCACTATATATATATTATCCACCTTCCTACTAGCCTTACCCGTTCACCCATATATAATATTATTTCGTTAAGTAAGTTAAATAAAATAATTATAATAATATTTTTATAAATAAATATTTTCGGAATAATAAATAAAAATACATTTTATTTTAAATAATTCGGAATAAATAACTCCAATGAGTAAAATATTGTTTTATAACTCTTATTTTTCGGATATAGCATAAAAATCTATATATAGAAGACCTCTTATATATAGGAGTTTTTCGAATCAAAATATAAATTTTGGATTTTATTTATGTTTTTAATCACATACAACTAAAATACGAAAATAAATTCGTTTTTTATACCATATATATTATAATAAATGTTTCCTTTTTAAGAGAATCAACATAGACCAGAAAGTAACTAGAATAGGCTTTATAATACAATTACAAAAATATTGAAAGGGGTGGCGTTTGGGCTCGCCGAGTTACCAACTTAAAAAAGTGAGCAAACGGAAAACGAAAGAAAGAAGAAAGATGGGCCACAATGTGGTGGTTGGTTCTACGGGTGGTCCGGCTGGTGGAAGGGAGTGGGACGGCGGTGGTGCGTAGGTTCGGGGTGTTCCGGGGTGGTTCTGATTTAACAATACGAAGTTCGGTATTGCGTGGAATGTGGCCCTTTAAAGGTAAGTTTTTTTTTTTTTTTCTATCTGGGGTAAATTAGTTAATAATGTACCTACCCTCCACAAGTTCTTATCTTGGGTTACTACTCTTTTTTTTTTTTTATGCCCGCATTAGGGTTGGCCAGAAGAATTAATATGACCGGAAACTCCGCGAGCGTCTCTCTTTTCAACATCACCTCCAAGAGCAGAACTAAAAAGAGAATACAAGGGAAAGGTTGCTAATAGTTCTGCAATATATGCAACTACTATATATATATTATATTCTTAATCGATCTTTTCAGTTTTCATTGTCAAGATTATATTGTTGCTATATAGTAGAAGTCTGGCTCTCTAAAATCTGTTACACCAATAGATATCTATTTTTTTTTCACATTCCATTTGCAGATTGAGTTCAAGAGGGCATTTAATTGTGAGATCATACTTTCAAAGATCAGACTACCATTAAATGAATTGATGGTAAGGTTAAGTAATCATATTTTAGTCATGGAGTTATTAGTGTGGTAATTACAAATACACAAAGAACTTTTAACTGTTGACATACAAAAGCAAGTGAAATTTGTTCATATTTGTATCTATAAAACACTACAAAAGAAATTGTCATTTAGTGACACACAAAAGTGTCACTATAAAAAGGTTGTCGCTAAAAGGTATCGAGATGTCAACAAAAGTTAGAAGAAAATGTCACTCAATCTTTTAGGTGTTTCTCCTACACTTAAAAGTGTAGGTAAAAGTGAAGAAGGTAGTATATATAATGACACAAAAAATTGTAAGGATAATTTTTTCGCCTTTGTCTCAAAAAGTGTCATTAAATATCAAAAATTTAACCTTTTGCCCACACTTTTTAAAATGTGTCATTAAAAGATTGGATATAGTGACATTTTTTTTGTGTCACTAGAATCCCTGACACTAAAAGTCCATTTTCTTGTAGTGAACACTATGGTTATCAAGATGCAATAAGTACATGAGCGTTTCGAAGAGTATGTAAGATTTGAAAGGGTTTTCCGTTGGTGCTTAATATGTGAAAATTGACAGGAATCTGTCCTTGCTTTGGATGACTCAACATTGGATGTAGTTCAAGTGGACGACCTCATAAAAATTTGTCCAACAGAAGAGGAGATGAACATAATTATGGTAAAATATTTGTTCTTGATGTGTTTAAAAAGGTTACAATTTGACAAAAAGAAACCCTGACCTTGTTTAGTAAAACCTCAGAACTTAATTGTTGCATACTTTAAATAATAGACATTGTTGCGAGTCTATACAGCTGAGAAAGAAGAACCAAAAGATATTGATGAAAAACGCAAGTTAAACTGCTGATTATCTGTTATCAAGGATTGTTCAACACCTGGATTTTGTCAATTATATTTGAATTAGTTGTTATAGTCATGTGGGCTGCTGATTACATGTTTTGTTTTTTTTGGTTAGGAATACAGAGGAGATAGAAATGAATTGGGAAAATGTGAACAGGTTTGTAATACATTGTTATTTGTTAATTTATTATGACGGTGAGCAGGGAAAACTTAGTTTTAATACTGTACACAATTTGATGGCTGCATTTTGTATTTCTTTGCAACAGTTCTTCATGGAGCTGATGAGAGTTCCACGTGCAGAATCTAAGTTGAGAGTGTTCTCTTTCAAGAAGCAGTTCAATGCACAGGTCAGAAGATATTATGACATGCATCCTCCGCTTGTTATAAGTCTCAATTTTAATATAATGTTTGAGTTTTTTTCCTTATTTTTTCTTTTCTGCAATCTAGGTTTCTGAGCTTCGGGAGAGGCTAAACATTATAATTTTGTCAGCTGAACAGGCAAGTTATCTTTTATTGGTAATAACATTGCGCATCTACATCTTATACTTCATGGGTGTTGGATGATTCTACCAGATCACGAGTTCTGCTAAATTGAAGACAGTCATGCAAACAATCCTTTGTTTGGGAAATGCCTTGAACCAAGGGACTCAAAGGGGTAATTCTGTCATTATGCTATTGTTTTTGGTTGTTAATGCTTTAAGTCTTCGTTTCTTTGACTTATGGAAAAAGAAATTGGTTTTGTTAGGTGATGCCATTGGGTTCAGGTTGGAGAGCCTCCTAAAACTTACAGATATACGTTCAAATAACCATAGAACGAGTCTCATGCATTATCTTTGTAAGGTATAATTTAACTTGTTTTCTTTTTCCTAAAAAAATGCTTTAAGTATATAATTATCTCAAGTCATCAATGTATAACATAAAGTTGGTGCTTTTAGGTTCTTGCTGACAAACAAACTGAACTCCTTGATTTTTTCAAGGATCTTGGAAGCTTGGTACATGCATCAAAGGTAATTTAGTTTGATAATTGATATCATCAAAGTTACATAAAAGGAAGTAATTTTGACTTGCTTTATTTTTGATGATATTAATTATTTCTTCCAGCTGGTAGTGAAATCATTGGCAGATGATATGCATTCAATTACCACAGGATTACGGAAAGTTAAGTCGGAAAGGAAATATGCCAAAAAAGATGGACCCATGTCTACAAGATTCCGTAAGGTAAGAAGCTCACACATAATATCTCACAAATGTCTCAAACGAGACTTGAATCCATAAATCTCATATACCAACCGTTTGTACTTTTGAGAACAAATCTCTTAAACCATGAGTTACTCATCATATATAAGTTAAGGTTAACATTTTTGATCCATTTACCTATGAATTGATTGCTTTGAGCAGTATTATTTTTCTCAAACTGTTGAATATAAAACTTAGCTTAACGGGGAACGGGTCGAACAGGATGAGTGCCGGCTCAAAGCATACATTTAATGCATACAAGTATACAACCTTTTGAACTTTGTTTTTTTCACAGACTAATTTATTATAGTAACAAACTGAATATTATTTTTGTCCCCATAATTATAGCATTCACTATTTATAAAGAAAATGGGCAACAAGCATTATCCCATTAATCCGATCTTGTCATTTCTAGGTATTAGTATTTAAGAGGAAAATGTTTTTCGTAACGGTGAAAAGAATGACAACCTAGGATTTTTCGCCTAACATTTTGTTTCATTAGTTAGTATGTATTAGTACTTTATTTGATAACTATTTTTGTTGACTAGGTTCTAAGAAAATTCATTCCTTCANCCCATAATTATAGCATTCACTATTTATAAAGAAAATGGGCAACAAGCATTATCCCATTAATCCGATCTTGTCATTTCTAGGTATTAGTATTTAAGAGGAAAATGTTTTTCGTAACGGTGAAAAGAATGACAACCTAGGATTTTTCGCCTAACATTTTGTTTCATTAGTTAGTATGTATTAGTACTTTATTTGATAACTATTTTTATTTACTAGGTTCTAAGAAAATTCACTCCTTCAGCAGAAATTGAAGTAAAGTCACTGATGTCTCTATATTATAGTGTGGTATGTCTCATATTTTCCTTATAAATATGAAAAATACAAATAGTTGGTTTTAATATTTTATCATCTGTAGTTTAAGGCTTGTTTCCTATTATAGGGTAAAAATATAGATGCTCTAATTCGGTATTTTGGCGAGGATCCCCGTCGTTTGCCATATGAGTGTGGTAATTTTTACTATACCAAAATAATAGGTTTTCATATTTTACCACACTAATCATGGATTTATGGTTTACTGACTTCCTTTTATATTTTACCAATTTGTTTTACAGTTGTTAGAACTTTGTTGTCATTTGTACAAATGTTTGATAAAGCAAACAAAGAAAACGCCGGACAAATATTGGCAGAGAAGAGAAAGGAAGAAAAGTAAGCCAAATGAAAAGTTAAAAGTAGTCTGATATCAAGACAGAACATATACCACTATCTTCGATAATAATGTTAGATTATTTTGTTTGTTTGTTTGTTTTCTCTTTTTGTTTATTTATTTATTTTCTTTTAGTCGACTGCACTTAAAAATAATTATGAACATGAAGGGTTATAAGCTTGCAGCAGCAGCACATGGCTATAACGCAGATTATTAGGTGCCGGTTTCCATACACGTAGTCGTGGTTGAAGGTTAGTTTCTCAAACCGGCCTTTTTCTTAGGTTCAATCAGTCGTTGACTTTTGAGGTCAAGTGAATGACTTATTGAAATAAAACTTATTATGCATTACTTATATGTCATGTTTAATGCGGTTACGAGATACAGTTAATAATTTCAGCAAATCAAAAGTCAAACCATGACCATCATCTTTTGTTGTAGTTGGCTAGTTGCATTTTATGATCTATTTGGTTTCAATATTTTGTGCAGGGTTAGACTGTTAGAGTAATATATCTGCAGTCAAGAGCGTGTAAATTACAGGAAACTGGATTTTTGTTCAAGGATTTAATCTGGGATTTGAACCTTGGATGTTGCTTATCTTTTTGGCTTGATTATTTAGTGGATAACTTTTGAACATTGTACTTACAGATATTTTATGCTATTTGAGCTGGTCATGAACGTTTCGACAAGGCTAACCTTATCAACAGTTTGATGATATACAGAATAAAGTTCTATGGTTTGCCTAACACTAATGAGCAAGTTAAGATCCATCTCAACCTCAACCGTTGGATTACAATCATTACATGTAGTTTGATAGAAAAGGGTAGTAATTTTTCCATACACACAATTACTAATTGATAACCTTCATAAATCAAAAGTGTGTTCATTGAACAATGGATCATTTTAAGACTAAAAACGGTATGTGGCCGAAAAGGTTAGCGCGCTTCTGTCCATGCAAGAAGTATTCATTTATTTGTTCCATGTCTTTAATCAAATCCTTGATTATTAAGTTAAGTGAAATTCATTTCCTAATTTTATAAGCAGACCATTACTACGAAAAAGTTCCATTAAGAATTTGAGATGAACAATGAATCTAATAAATTAAACTTAGTTTTTTCAATAAGAATATACATTTTTAAAGTGGTTAGATTGCAAAGTGCTTATAAGCATATTTAAATTAATGGGTTTGCTAATGACAACCTAAAGGTTGTGGTTAATTAAGAATATATGTTTTGTTGGGCGACTAAAAAGAAAGACCGTCTTTTTCTTTTTAAGGTCGACTTTGAAAAAGCCTTTGACTCGCTTGATTGGAAATTTTTAGATCATACAATGGAGCAAATGGGGTTTAGCAACAAATGGAGGAAATGGATTCATGGTTGTCTAAATTCGGCATACGCCTCGGTTCTTGTAAATGGATCACCAACAAAAGAATTCAAAATTCAAAAAGGATTACGCCAAGGTGATCCCCTCTCGCCATTCCTCTTCATTATTGCTATGGAAGCTCTCCATGTCACACTTCAAGAAGCAAAATCAAAACAGTTATTTGAAGGGGTCAAAGTGGGTTTTAATGAGGTTGATATCTCTCACCTACAATATGCGGATGATGCTCTTATTTTGGGTAAATGGTCTATTGAAAATGCAAAAAACCTTTGTAGAATCTTGAGATGTTTCCACATGTCATCCGGTTTAAAAGTTAACTTCTCAAAAAGTAAACTTTTCGGTGTTGGTGTGACACTCAATGAAACGGAAAGAGTTTCTTCTATACTCTCTTGCAAACCATCCATACTTCCTTGTGTCTATCTTGGCCTTCCAATTGGTGCCAATATGAATAAAGTGGCGAATTGGAAACCGATTGTTGAAAAATTCCAGAAAAGACTTACTTCTTGGAAAGCAAGAACCCTCTCATTTGGTGGTAGACTCACTCTTATTAGATCGGTTCTTGGTGCTCTTGGTACGTATTACTTCTCATTGTTTAAGGCTCCAAAAGGTGTGATTAGCTACCTTGAGAGATTAAGGCGTAACTTCTTTTGGGGTGGTTCAATAGATTCAAACAAGTTACCTTGGATTGCTTGGAAGAAAGTTTGCTCTTCTAAGAGTTGTGGAGGTCTTGGTATTGGTAGCCTTTATGCTTCCAACATTGCCATGGTGACAAAATGGTGGTGGAGATTTCATAAAGAACCAAGTGCGCTTTGGAGACAAATCATAGTTTCCATCCATGGTGATCAAGGAGGCATAGGTAATGAGCTAAACAACAATCGAGGGCTGCCTTCAAGCACATGGAAATCAATTGGCGACTTAAACAATCATCTGGCAAGTGTTGATATTAACCTACATTCGACTTTTGTTCGTAAAGTTGGAGATGGTTATTCTTTTGATTTCTGGAACGAGCACTGGATAGGCGATTGCAATCTTCAAACAACATATCCTAGGCTTTACATGCTGGAAAACGACAAGCACTGTAAGATTTATGAAAGGGTTACTATTGTTGATGGGGTTCAAACGTTAAACTGGAATTGGAGACGGCCCATTAGGGATGGGCCTGAAAGTGAACAACTCAGCGGGCTACTCATCCAGCTTAGAGACTTAAACCTATCTAACACCCCTGATACTTGGAACTACACACTCGATCCATCCCTTTTGTTCTCTGTCTCATCATTCAGACGCCATGTTGAAAGTTGTTGCTTGTCATCATCTCTTGATCCAGTAAGGTGGAACAAACATCTTCCCATTAAGGTTAACATCCATGCTTGGAGACTATGTATGGATCGATTACCTACAAGGGTTAATTTAGACAAAAAAGGAATCGATCTTGATTCTGTAAGATGTCCGGTATGTGATGGCGACATTGAAACAACAAAGCATTTGTTCATCGAATGTCCGGTTGCTGTCGAGTTATGGAAAATGGTCTCGGCTTGGTGGGATGTTGGAGATTATCCTAGAGATATTCAAGGCTTATCCATGTGGGGTGATTCGGTGAACTTAAATAGCTTTTCAAAAGGCTGTTTTGATGTTGTTATACAAACAACATTTTGGATCTTATGGAGATTTAGGAATAGAGTTTGCTTTGATGATAAACCCCCGCGGAAGGATACTCTAGGTGAAGAAATCAAAGTGCTTTCCCATTCTTGGATCCTCCATAGGCATAAAAAAGCAAATCCTACTTGGTTTGAGTGGATTTGTAATCCTAATCATGCTTGTACAAATTCTTTGTAATCTTTCTTGTTGTATTATTTCGCTTCTAGTTTCTTACTAGATAGTCTTTCGTTATAATAAAATGCCGTTCAAAAAAAAAAGAATATATGTTTTGTTACATGATCACCATAAATGACTATGATTTAATGACAATTTCGAAAAAAGGTGGAGACAATTAGTGAAACGAGGATTTACAACGATAACACTAAAGGCTGTTATTAGCAAAACTCAAATTAAGCGGTTAAAAGTATGCAATCCCAAACACCCCCTAGACATCATGGCAATCATTATCTAACCTTTAACTTTATTCTTTTAATAAGTGAGAAACTTTTATATCTGATGTGGCATTAAACATTTGGCATGGACTTCAATAACATATGACGATTTCTTAGGCTTTCAGTTTCATTTTCATGAGGCTGCCATGTAATTCGTTGTCCTTTGGCTTCTGCTAACCACATGTTTGAAATGTTTTTTCTATTGTTTATTTTATGTGGTTTTGTTTCCAGGTGATTCTAACTAAGTCAATTATTGTTTCAAATCATGGTTCTTGATGGTTTTTTTGGTTTTCTTTCTTATAAAACTTTTTAAGGTTTTGCTTGCCAACATGTATGTGATATGTCAAGGACTATGTTGTATGAAACTTTATTAGAGGATAACACATATATCTAAGACGATTTGTTGTTGATGGATGAGAAAACCCAAAAATTCAGCATTCTGCTGAGATCGATAAAAAGTGCGTTTCTTCTTAAACGAGAGGCGAATAATGAAAGACTGGCTCCACAACCACCTCCACCTCCACCTTGTCCATTACTTGGAGGTGTATCACCATTGCCGCCTGTGATCCGTTCTGTTAATGGTGAGGTCCCTTTTCCGCCCCCACCCCCACCTCTATTAAGAATTATGAAAAATACAAATAGTTGGTTTTAATATTTTATCATCTGTAGTTTAAGGCTTGTTTCCTATTATAGGGTAAAAATATAGATGCTCTAATTCGGTATTTTGGCGAGGATCCCCGTCGTTTGCCATATGAGTGTGGTAATTTTTACTATACCAAAATAACAGGTTTTCATATTTTACCACACTAATCATGGATTTATGGTTTACTGACTTCCTTTTATATTTTACCAATTTGTTTTACAGTTGTTAGAACTTTGTTGTCATTTGTACAAATGTTTGATAAAGCAAACAAAGAAAACGCCGGACAAATATTGGCAGAGAAGAGAAAGGAAGAAAAGTAAGCCAAATGAAAAGTTAAAAGTAGTCTGATATCAAGACAGAACATATACCACTATCTTCGATAATAATGTTAGATTATTTTGTTTGTTTGTTTGTTTTCTCTTTTTGTTTATTTATTTATTTTCTTTTAGTCGACTGCACTTAAAAATAATTATGAACATGAATTCACTGAGTCCATCATCTTCTTCTTTGGCTTAGATGCCATTCACTGAGAGTCCGCCTCACTGAATGGAAAACCTTTCTTCGTTAGGCTTGTTCTAAGCATCCTGAAGATGACTCACTGAATGACTGTTCACTCAGTGACTTGATTATGTTTAAGGGAATCCAACACTTAGGTGATTTTATGTTCAAATCCTAGTTAAGGAAAGCTTGGGTACTTTCAGTGACCCAACATGTTTGAGTTTTTTTCCTTATTTTTTCTTTTTTGCAATCTAGGTTTCTGAGCTTCGGGAGAGGCTAAACATTATAATTTTGTCAGCTGAACAGGCAAGTTATCTTTTATCGGTAATAACATTGTGCATCTACATCTTATACTTCATGGGTGTTGGATGATTCTACCAGATCACGAGTTCTGCTAAATTGAAGACAGTCATGCAAACAATCCTTTCTTTGGGAAATGCCTTGAACCAAGGGACTCAAAGGGGTAATTCTGTTATTATGCTATTGTTTTTGGTTGTTAATGCTTTATGTCTTCGTTTCTTTGACTTATGGAAAAAGAAATTGGTTTTGTTAGGTGATGCCATTGGGTTCAGGTTGGAGAGCCTCCTAAAACTTACAGATATACGTTCAAATAACCATAGAACGAGTCTCATGCATTATCTTTGTAAGGTATAATTTAACTTGTTTTCTTTTTCCTAAAAAAATTGTTTAAGTATATAATTATCTCAAGTCATCAATGTATCACATAAAGTTGGTGCTTTTAGGTTCTTGCTGACAAACAACCTGAACTCCTTGATTTTTTCAAGGATCTTAGAAGCTTGGTACATGCATCAAAGGTAATTTAGTTTGATATCATCAAAGTTACATAAAAGGAAGTAATTTTGACTTGCTTTATGTTTGATGATATTAACTATTTCTTCCAGCTGGTAGTGAAATCATTGGCAGATGATATGCATTCAATTACCACAGGATTACGGAATGTTAAGTCGGAAAGGAAATATGCCAAAAAAGATGGACCCATGTCTACAAGATTCCGTAAGGTAAGAAGCTCAGTTTGATGAGGTTTAGATACTTACCTATGTGTCTTGTTTTTTTTGAAGGGCAATTTATTACACATCTATACCACCTAACTCACACATAATATCTCACAAATGTCTCAAACAAGACTTGAATCCACAAATCTCATATACCAACCGTTTGTACTTTTGAGAACAAATCTCTTACACCATGAGTTACTCATCATATATAAGTTAAGGTTAACATTTTTGATCCATTTACCTATGAATTGATTGCTTTGAGCAGTATTATTTTTCTCAAACTGTTGAAAATAAAACTTAGTTTAACGGGGAACGGGTCGAACAGGATGAGTGCCGGCTCAAAGCATACATTTAATGCATACAAGTATACAACCTTTTGAACTTTGTTTTGTTCACAGACTAATTTATTATAGTAACAAACTGAATATTATTTTTGTTCCCATAATTATAGCATTCACTATTTATAAAGAAAATGGGCAACAAGCATTATCCCATTAATCCGATCTTGTCATTTCTAGGTATTAGTATTTAAGAGGAAAATGTTTTTCGTAACGGTGAAAAGAATGACAACCTAGGATTTTTCGCCTAACATTTTGTTTCATTAGTTAGTATGTATTAGTACTTTATTTGATAACTATTTTTATTTACTAGGTTCTAAGAAAATTCACTCCTTCAGCAGAAATTGAAGTAAAGTCACTGATGTCTCTATATTATAGTGTGGTATGTCTCATATTTTCCTTATAAATATGAAAAATACAAATAGTTGGTTTTAATATTTTATCATCTGTAATTTAAGGCTTGTTTCCTATTATAGGGTAAAAATATAGATGCTCTAATTCGGTATTTTGGCGAGGATCCCCGTCGTTTGCCATATGAGTGTGGTAATTTTTACTATACCAAAATAATAGGTTTTCATATTTTACCACACTAATCATGGATTTATGGTTTACTGACTTCCTTTTATATTTTACCAATTTGTTTTACAGTTGTTAGAACTTTGTTGTCATTTGTACAAATGTTTGATAAAGCAAACAAAGAAAACGCCGGACAAATATTGGCAGAGAAGAGAAAGGAAGAAAAGTAAGCCAAATGAAAAGTTAAAAGTAGTCTGATATCAAGACAGAACATATACCACTATCTTCGATAATAATGTTAGATTATTTTGTTTGTTTGTTTGTTTTCTCTTTTTGTTTATTTATTTATTTTCTTTTAGTCGACTGCACTTAAAAATAATTATGAACATGAAGAAGGGTTATAAGAGACCTAGGTGTCGTGAAGAGCCAAACCCTCTTCGTTTGGGCCCCACCGGTGCCATATCACCCAACACCTCTTCACAACTAACCTCCTCCTCACTCACAACTAACCTCAACTTCTTCATTTGGGACCCACCACTTACATCTTTATTTTTTTATTCATTTTTCAATCAAATTAAATTTATTTCATTTAAAATAAAAATAACTAAATACAAGTTTGGAAGCAAAACTGCAAATAAACAAAACTGCAAATAAACTGCAAATTTATTTCATTCAAACCACAAGGACCAAATCTGCAATTAAACAAAACCACAAGGACTAAACAACAAAAATAACAAAATCACACTTATAATTTATGCCTCCTTCTTCACCTCCATGCCTGCAAATTAAAAACACACACCAAAACACACACTAACTGGAAAATCAAGTTGAAACCCTTCGTTGGTGATGGTTTTCTATATAAACTCATATCTGAGTTCCAAAACAAATACAAGTTGGGAAACAAATAAATTGCAACGTACCTTTTGTCAGAATTAATGTACCTTTTGTCAGAATTAATTCTCGCTGGGGCAGCGAGGAGTTTGGAAATGGCGAGCTTTGAAGAGGGGAGGTCGGTGTGGCGGCGAAGCCCGGCGAAGCCGGCGAGGGTGCCACGTTGGAGTGGCGAACCCTCCTTCTCCACCACACCTAGCTCTCTAAGCTTGCAGCAGCAGCACATGGTTATAACGCAGATTATTAGGTGCCGGTTTCCATACACGTAGTCGTGGTTGAAGGTTAGTTTCTCAAACCGACCTTTTTCTTAGGTTCAATCAGTCGTTGACTTTTGAGGTCAAGTGAATGACTTATTGAAATAAAACTTATTATGCATTACTTATATGTCATGTTTAATGTGGTTACGAGATACAGTTAATAAATTCAGCAAATCAACAGTCAAACCATGACCATCATCTTTTGTTGTAGTTGGCTAGTTGCATTTTATGATCTATTTGGTTTCAATATTTTGTGCAGGGTTAGACTGTTAGGCTAGTAGGCAAGGCAATCCTTTTTTCACCATACACATCAGCGCCACGTCAGCTTTCTCTCTCCTCTCACTCCCCTTCACCACTCTTCACCAATTAGTGGGCAAGGGATATGTTTTTCACCTTAACTCTCATTTTTTTTAAATACTTACACAATTAAAAACATAAACGTAAAAATATAAATACGTAAACTTCAAATTAAAAACATACAACGCACGAAATTAAAACGTTACATAAACTACATAAACTACGATTTTAAACTAAACTACATAAACGTACGTAATTAAAACGTTACATAAACTACATAAACATACGAAAGTAAAACATTACGTAAACTTTGAAATTTAAACTAAAAGTTGAAACCCCACTTCGCTTTGAAATTTAACCTCGATGAAGGCGTTTTATCGCGGGGCGATTTGCTTTTCGTCTATTTTTAATAAACGACAACGATCTTGCAATAAAATTCAAATTCCGACTTGTAACTTCTCGTTCTTCTTCTGAGTCGGTGAACATAATTATATTGGAATTCATTTGGAAAATAAAAGGAATGAGATATATATTGTTTGAGATTGTGTTGATTTGAGATTATGTTAAAAAAAATGGGGTTTGTGGGTATTTATATAAAATAAATAGTGGGGTGGTATGATTTTTTTTAACTCCCAACGTATATATATATTTTTTCAACGTGGCTATAATAAATTCAACTACGAAACGTATTAATTCAACATGCATTAATTCAACTGCATTAATTCAACGTTAATATTCAACATGGTTTTTTCCATATATATTCACAGTTAATATTCACAGTGAAATTAATATTCAAAGTTAATATTCAACGTTAATATTCAAAGTGAAATTAATGTACAAGTTTTATATATTCAACATGGTTTTTTTTTGTCAAGGTGGGCCATGCTTTTTCTCTTTCACACTAGGTGAAACATTCACCAAATGTTGTCTCATTTATTGTGCCATAGCGCGTGATAGTTTTGGAAGGCAAGAGCATAAAGTGTGAAGTGGGCCCATTTGGTGAGGGATTCCCACCCTTGCCTAGTAGCCTTAGAGTAATATATCTGCAGTCAAGAGCGTGTAAATTACAGGAAACTGGATTTTTGTTCAAGGATTTAATTTGGGATTTGAACCTTGGATGTTGCTTATCTTTTTGGCTTGATTATTTAGTGGATAACTTTTGAACATTGTACTTACAGATATTTTTATGCTATTTGAGCTGGTCATGAACGTTTCGACAAGGCTAACCTTATCAACAGTTTGATGATATACAGAATAAAGTTCTATGGTTTGCCTAACACTAATGAGCAAGTTAAGATCCATCTCAACCTCAACCGTTGGATTACAATCATTACATGTAGTTTGATAGAAAAGGGTAGTAATCTTTCCATACACACAATTACTAATTGATAACCTTCATAAATCAAAAGTGTGTTCATTGAACAATGGATCATTTTAAGACTAAAAACGGTATGTGGCCGAAAAGGTTAGCGCGCTTCTGTCCATGCAAGAAGCATTCATTTATTTGTTCCATGTCTTTAATCAAATCCTTGATTATTACGTTAAGTGAAATTCATTTCCTAATTTTATAAGCAGGCCATTACTACTAAAAAGTTCCATTAAGAATATGAGATGAACAATGAATCTAATAAATTAAACTTAGTTTTTTCAATAAGAAATTTACATTTTTAAAGTGGTTTGATTGCAAAGTGCTTATAATTAAGCACATTTAAATTAATGGGTTTGCTAATGACAACCTAAAGGTTGTGGTTAATTAAGAAGCTTTGTTACATGATCACCATAAATGACTATGATTTAGTGACAATTTTGAAAAACGTGGAGCCAATGAGTGAAAACGAGGATTTATTACAACGATAACACTAAAGGCTGTCATCATGCAAACACCCCCTAGACATCATGGCAAATCATCATCTAACCTTTAACTTTAATCTTTTAATAAGTGAAAAACTTTTATATCTGATGTGGCATTAAACATTTGGCATGGACTTCAATAACATATGACGATTTCTTAGGCTTTCAGTTTCAATTTCTTGAGGCTGCCATGTAATTCGTTGTCCTTTGACTTCTGCTAACCACATGTTTGAAATGCTTTTTCTATTGTTTATTTTATGTGGTTTTGTTTCTAGGTGATTCTAATTAAGTCAATTATTGTTTCAAATCATGCTTCTTGATGGTTTTTTTGTTTACATCTCGGTTATTTCCCATAAATGAACTTTTTAAGTTAGTTCAAATGTCAAAACAATATTTCTTATGAAATTTAAGGTTTTGGTTGCCAACATGTATGTGATATGTCAAGGACTATGTTGTCTGATACTTTATTAGATGATAATACATTTATCTAAGACAATTTGTTTTTGATGGATGAGAAAACCCAAAGATTCAGCATTCTGGTGAGATCGATAAAAAGTGTGTTTCTTCTTAAACGAGAGTCAAATAATGAAAGACTGGCTCCACAACCACCACCACCTCCACCTTGTCCGTTACTTGGAGGTGTATCACGATTGCCGCCTGTGATCCGATCTGTTAATGGTGAGGTCCCTTTTCCACCCCCACCCCCACCTCTATCAAGAGCCAGAAATGTTTCTCCGCCACCATCTCTACCACCAGCTCGAAACGTTATTGGATGTCAATATCCTCCAGAACACTATTTATTCAAGAGGTGTGCTTTGTTAGAAACTGATTCTTCAAATACACAACAGCAATTTTGCTCAAAACAAAATACTCAAAACATCAAGAAGCTGAAGCCTTTACATTGGGAAAAGATAACAAAAGCATATGGTAATACCTTTTGGGGCGAGATACACAAATCCGATGAAGCTTCAAAGTAAGTTATTTTTTTCTTTTTAAGTAAATGATGTCTCCACCAAGTGTTTCTTATATGTATATTTTTTTATTTCTTATGGTTTATGCGCGCTAGGGTGCCAGATATTGACAGGTCCGAACTCGAGTCTCTGTTTCCAGCGTCAGATCCAAAAGCAGATCAAAAATTAAAATCTCAGGCAACTGTTTGCTAATAACTCTATACCTTCATAATCAATCTTACCCCTTACATTGTCAAAATTGTTGCCAGTTAGTAGAAGTTCGGTTCTTTGGAAACTGTTATGGACTTGGAGCTACAATTGGAATAAGCTTGAAGTTATTATGCGTAAAGTTATTAATTAATACATTGCGTTTCTTGCAGATTGAGCCCATCAGGGCAATAAACTGCGAGATTATACTTTCAAAGGTCAAAATACCGTTGAATGAATTGATGGTAAGGTCAAGTTTATTTAATTTTGGTTATGGAGTTATTGGTGTGGTAACTACAAACACATAAAGATTTAGTAACCCAGTTTTGTAAATTTCTAAAGTGCCTCTAGTTACTTGATAGAGCTCTTTCTTCTATAATAGTGATGTACTGATGTTGTTCCAGAAAAAACACAAACACACACATGAAGAACATGTAATTGGCCCACAAACAAATAGCAACTGGAATTTGGTTATAGTTATAGCTATTTGTCTAAATAAATAAATCCAAAGACATTATGCTTGTCAAGCTGGAACGTACAAGTACATTATTAGATTTATAGTGATCTTCTGATGATGCTTAATTGTAAAACTTGACAGGATCATGTCCTTGCTTTGGATGACTCAGCAATGGATGCAGATCAAGTGGACAACCTAATAAAGTATTTTCCAACAGACGAGGAGATTGAACTTCTTAAGGTATTATGTTTGTTAATCTGTATAAATAAAGGTTACATAACAGATGAAACCCTGACCAAATGCAAGTTTCTGTTTGTTGATCTGCTTAAGGTGTTATATCAGTTTTATATCCTTTTTACGCTTAAGGTCTTACGAGAAATTAATTAAGGTGTTTAGTTATAACAGATAGATGAGTTACATTAGTGTACAAGCGGACATTGGGATCATTGATCCATTCAATCCAATTTATGCGCAAATTCCTACTTAATTCTATTTGTGATCAGTGAGAGAGGATTGTAGTTTCTTCAAGAAGTGTGTCCTTGCTCGGGGGTTTCAAGTCGAAGCATAACTTGTTTCAACACAAATGATTGTAATCTTTTTTCAACTCTTGTTGAATCTGCAATATATAATTTTATAATTTTATATAATTTCAACTCTTGTGATCAGTGAGAGAGGATTATAGTTTCTTCAAGAAGTGTGTCCTTGCTCGGGGGTTTCAAGTCGAAGCATAACTTGTTTCAACACAAATGATTGTAATCTTTTTTCAACTCTTGTTGAATCTGCAATATATAATTTTATTCCTTTGCCAGACAGAAAAACAGCTTAAACCCTGATTTCAGGTGAAAATTAGTTATTAAACTAGAATTTAATTGTTGCATACTATGAATTATGTTAGATGATGTTGTGTTTTTATCCAACTGCTAAAGAAGCATTAAACATTGGTGATTATCTGTTATCAATTGAAGGCAAAAAAACATTTAAAATTTCTAATTTGTTTTGAGAATATGAAAAATCACACCTTGAACCTTTTATAATTACCTCAGTAACTTGATTTATCAAATTTAAGTTTTGTGCATGGTCAGGGTTGCAAGAGAGAGAAGGATAAACTGGGAAGATGTGAACAGGTTATACACATCTATCTATTTATTTGTTGCATATTATTATTATTATTATTATTATTTAAATTTGCACTATGATGGTTGCATATTTTATTTCTTTATAATAGTTCTTCTTGGAGCTCATGAAAGTTCCGCGTGCCAAATCAAAGCTCAAAGTTTTCTCTTATAAGTTACGATTTAATGCACAGGTCAGAAGATTGATATTATGACATACATTCTATGCTTGTTATAGGTCTGGATTCTGATCTCATGCTTGCGTTTTTACATATTAGGTTTCTGAGTTTCGGGAGTGCCTTAAAATTATAACTTCTTTAAAGGACCAGGCATGTTATCTTTTGTTTTCTTGGTACACTGATCGTGCAGTTAGTTACATATAAGCCCACACAGGGGTGCCCATCTAAAACCAATATGAAATAGATGGTTTAGCTCATCAAGCTTACATATGGACATTTATTTATTTATTTTTCCGATGTGGGATTGGGTTTTCACCCCAACACAATACTCACTGATATGGATAATTATAATCGATCAGATCAGGAGTTCTACAAAATTTAAAGCAGTCATGCAAACCATTCTTTCTTTGGGAAATGCACTGAACCAAGGAACTCTAAGGGGTGAGTCTGCTATAATTTGAATTAGATAGTTCATTACTTATGTTTTTATGCTAGTAACTTGGTTGTTACTGCTTAAAGTCATTTTTCGTACTTAAATAAAAAGCAGTGTTTTATTTTTAGGTCGTGCCAGTGGGTTCAAGTTGGTTAGCCTCCTAAAACTTACAGAGATACATTCAACAAAAAGAAATGTGACTCTCATGCATTATCTTTGTAAGGTATTCATTAACAAAATGTGTCAATTATATATCGTCTTAAGTCATCAGTGCATCTCATAAAGTTGGTGCTTTTAGGTTCTTGCTGATAAACAGCCTGAAGTCCTTGATTTTTCCAAGGATCTTGAAAGTTTGTTACCTGCATCACGGGTAAGTTAGTTAGAAATCTTTAAAAGATTCCTTAAACTCATCGATGATGATTGGAGTTCTATATGATTGATGATATTCAATATTTCTTTCTAGTTGCCAATGCATTATTTTAAAAAAGAAATGAAAGCTATTACTAAAGGTCTGAACAACGTTACCGAGGAAGTGTCAAAAGCCAAAAATGATGGACCCATGTCTGTAAATTTCCGGAAGGTAAGCATTATAGTTTGACAAGGCAATTTGTTGACCCTGTAATGGATTTATATTAAAGGATTATGTTTTAGTATATAGTATTTGTTAAAGACAAAGTTTGTGTATTATTTATTTAGTATGGGTTGAATTTTAGTTGTTGTTATGGGTCAAAGTAGGCACCCAAACAACCCGTTATACAATACAATTATTATGGTTAAGTTAGGTAATGGCAGTTATTCACCAAGGGACACATTGGTTGGAAGTAACTGTCAAATAGAAGGGTCATGTCGTTTAAGTTTGTATATATATGTTTTCTTACAGAAAACATAATAACAATTTCACTATCAATAAATTCTATATTTGCAGTAAACCTTTGTCCATTTTACTTACAGTTATATTGCATACAAATCACACATACACAGAACCAACAATGGTCAATTTCAAACACATACTAAAGTCAAGAAATTTTGGCAAGAAACCTGTGACACAGTGGTATCAGAGCCACGGTGGCTCAGTTTCATGGGAAAGGCCAACACCACAAATCACACATACACAGAACCAACAATGGTCAATTTCAAACACATACTAAAGTCAAGAAATTTTGGCAAGAAACCTGTGACACAGTGGTATCAGAGCCACGGTGGCTCAGTTTCATGGGAAAGGCCAACACCACAGATTGATCAAGGTTTCTACACAGGAAGGTATCTACTTAGGGAAACACCAAAACGAGTGTGTCAATGGAATACTAGAAGAAAAAGCATCTCTCCAAAAGGAAAGGAGATGCTTGTGAAGAAGGTCATAGAGAATGAAGCATACAATGATGCCAAGTTGAAAGAAAAACAAAAGAAGGAAGTCACTGTGAAAACAAGAAGAGAAAGAAAATCAAGATGCTACATTTGTAGACAAAGAGGACATGCTTTCTGGGCATGTGAGAATAGGAAAAAGCTTTCTGTGGCAGAATCAAAACAAGATGCAGATACAACATCACAAATCCTTGAAGAGGAAGTCAAATACCCTGAAACAGTGCATGTAATTGGTGATTACATGGTTGAGGGGTCGAATGATAAGTCCTGGAATGAGATTTGGTATGTTAGTAATACAAGTTTCATCTATGCCCTAGAAGAAAGTTGTTCAAGAAAATCAAATACAAATTCAAAATGATTGGCAGAGAAGAAACTGAAAGAAAATTTATATTTTCTTATGGTATTGGAGATGCTGTGGTGAATACAGAAAATGGAGAAGTAGTGATACCAAATGTACAATATACTCCCGAAGTATCATTGAACATTTTGAGTTATGATTTATTGGAGGAGCAGGGTTACATGGTGAAGATAGACAACAATAAGTGCAACATCAAATATATGTTCGATGAAGAAAGGATTGGGAAAGAAAGAACACTGAATACTGACAACACGGATCAAGTATGGGGACCAAACCATGCAATCACAGAATACAACAAATATATGGAAGAGTATTTGAAGAATGTTCTCTGGTTAAAGGTTTAGAAGATCTGAGTTGTGACAGGAAGGACACCCAGGATTATGGTGATGATGAATTTATAAGTTGGAATGGTACACTCTATGCCTTGAAAGTAAATCTTTTAGCAGATTTATGTCATTTATCAATTTGCTTAAAAAAGATCGCATAGTTTACAACAATTGGGAAGTGTTCAGTAAGAAATACATTGATATGGTGAAATGGTTCTACATGGTGTATCTTAATTATGATGTTCTAGACAAGATACCACCAATTATTGGAGTGATTCAGATCAATTTGCTTAGTTTACACAAAATAGTGGATAGCCTTGGAGGCTATGTTGCAGTCACTTTGAGTGGCAAATGGGGAACCATTGCAAATTACAGGGCCTAACAACTGAAGAAGCAAGTGCAGTACAAGACTGCTACAAAAAATTCATAGACTTGATAATGGTGTACCATGACACTGCTCAAGTACCCTGGATAGAGAAGGATGTGGGAGAAAGCAGTTGGACTGCAGAACGAAGGAACTCACAAGACTTGCAGGCTGGAGCAGTTAGGGATGGACAATCAGAGCAAGGAATGGATAGGTTTGGTGTTGGGATGCATGGCAGTGAAGAACAAAAGGAACAAGGAACAAGCAGCGAAGAAGACAATGATTTTGATATTATATGATCTACTACTCAAATGATTGTTTTTTTTTTTTTTTTTTTTTTTTAACGGTGAAATATTATTGAAAACAAAGTAGCAAGATGATACCTAGATGAGTTACAGTAGTGTGTACAAGCGGACATGGGATCATTGATCCATTCAATCCAATTTATGCGTAAATTCCTACTTAATTCTATTTGTGATCGATCAATGAGAGAGGGTTATAGTTTCTTCAAGAAGGGTGTCCTTGCTCGGGGGTTTCAAGTCGAAGCATAACTTGTTTCAACACAAATGATTGTAATCTTTTTTCAACTGTTGTTGAATCTGCAATAAATAATTTTATTCCTTTGCCAGACAGTAAAACCGCTTAAACCCTGATTTCAGGTGAAAATTAGTTATTAAACTAGAATTTAATTGTTGCATACTATGAATTATGTTAGATGATGTTGTGTTTTTATCCAACTGCTAAAGAAGCATTAAACATTGGTGATTATCTGTTATCAATTGAAGCAAAAAAAAACATTTAAAATTTCTAATTTGTTTTGAGAATATGAAAAATCACACCTTGAACCTTTTATAATTACCTCAGTAACTTGATTTATCAAATTTAAGTTTTGTGCATGGTCAGGGTTGCAAGAGAGAGAAGGATAAACTGGGAAGATGTGAACAGGTTATACACATCTATCTATTTATTTGTTGCGACATATTATTTTTTATTTTTTTAAAATTTGCACTATGATGGTTGCATATTTTATTTCTTTATAATAGTTCTTCTTGGAGCTCATGAAAGTTCCGCGTGCCAAATCAAAGCTCAAAGTTTTCTCTTATAAGTTACGATTTAATGCACAGGTCAGAAGATTGATATTATGACATACATTCTATGCTTGTTATAGGTCTGGGTTCTGATCTCATGCTTGCGTTTTTTACATATTAGGTTTCTGAGTTTCGGGAGTGCCTTAAAATTATAACTTCTTTAAAGGACCAGGCATGTTATCTTTTATTTTCTTGGTAAACTGATCGTGCAGTTAGTTACATATAAGCCCACACAGGGGTGCCCATCTAAAACCAATATGAAATAGATGGTTTAGCTCATCAAGCTTACATGTGGACATTTATTTATTTATTTTTCCGATGTGGGATTGGGTTTTCACCCAACACAATACTCACTGATGTGGATAATTCGATCAGATCAGGAGTTCTACAAAATTTAAAGCAGTCATGCAAACCATTCTTTCTTTGGGAAATGCACTGAACCAAGGAACTCTAAGGGGTGAGTCTGCTATAATTTGAATTAGATAGTTCATTACTTATGTTTTTATGCTAGTAACTTGGTTGTTACTGCTTAAAGTCATTTTTCGTACTTAAATAAAAAGCAGTGTTTTATTTTTAGGTCGTGCCAGTGGGTTCAAGTTGGTTAGCCTCCTAAAACTTACAGAGATACATTCAACAAAAAGAAATGTGACTCTCATGCATTATCTTTGTAAGGTATTCATTAACAAAATGTGTCAATTATATATCGTCTTAAGTCATCAGTGCATCTCATAAAGTTGGTGCTTTTAGGTTCTTGCTGATAAACAGCCTGAAGTCCTTGATTTTTCCAAGGATCTTGGAAGTTTGTTACCTGCATCACGGGTAAGTTAGTTAGAAATCTTTAAAAGATTCCTTAAACGCATCGATGATGATTGGAGTTCTATATGATTGATGATATTCAATATTTCTTTCTAGTTGCCAATGCATTATTTTAAAAAAGAAATGAAAGCTATTACTAAAGGTCTGAACAACGTTACCGAGGAAGTGTCAAAAGCCAAAAATGATGGACCCATGTCTGTAAATTTCCGGAAGGTAAGCATTATAGTTTGACAAGGCCATTTGTTGACCCTGTAATGGATTTATATCAAAGGATTATGTTTTAGTATATAGTATTTGTTAAAGACAAAGTTTGTGTATTATTTATTTAGTATGGGTCGAATTTTAGTTGTTGTTATGGGTCAAAGTAGGCACCCAAACAACCCGTTATACAATACAGTTATTATGGTTAAGTTAGGTAATGGCAGTTATTCACCAAGGGACACATTGGTTGGAAGTAACTGTCAAATAGAAGGGTCATGTCGTTTAAGTTTGTATATATATGTTTTCTTACAGAAAACATAGTAACAATTTCACTATCAATAAATTCTATATTTGCAGTAAACCTTTGTCCATTTTACTCACAGTTATATTGCATACAAATCACACATACATAGAACCAACAATGGTCAATTTCAAACACATACTAAAGTCAAGAAATTTTGGCAAGAAACCTGTGACACAGTGGTATCAAAGCCACAGTGGCTCAGTTTCATGGGAAAGGCCAACACCACAGATTGATCAAGGTTTCTACACAGGAAGGTATCTACTTAGGGAAACACCAAAACGAGTGTGTCAATGGAATACTAGAAGAAAAAGCATCTCTCCAAAAGGAAAGGAGATGCTTGTGAAGAAGGTCTTAGAGAATGAAGCATACAATGATGCCAAGTTGAAAGAAAAACAAAAGAAGGAAGTCACCGTGAAAACAAGAAGAGAAAGAAAATCAAGATGCTACATTTGTAGACAAAGAGGACATGCTTTCTGGGAATATGAGAATAGGAAAAAGCTTTCTGTGGCAGAATCAAAACAAGATGCAGATACAACATCACAAATCCTTGAAGAGGAAGTCAAATACCCTGAAACAGTGCATGTAATTGGTGATTACATGGTTGAGGGGTCGAATGATAAGTCCTGGAATGAGATTTGGTATGTTAGTAACCAATACAAGTTTCATCTATGCCCTAGAAGAAAGTTGTTCACGAAAATCAAATACAAATTCAAAATGATTGGCAGAGAAGAAACTGAAAGAAAATTTATATTTTCTTATGGTATTGGAGATGCTGTGGTGAATACAGAAAATGGTGAAGTGGTGATACCAAATGTACAATATACTCCCGAAGTATCGTTGAACATTTTGAGTTATGATTTATTGGAGGAGCAGGGTTACATGGTGAAGATAGACAACAATAAGTGCAACATTAAATATATGTTTGATGAAGAAAGGATTGAGAAAGAAAGAACACTGAATACAGACAACACGGATCAAGTTTGGGGACCAAACCATGCAATCATAGAACACAACAAATATATGGAAGAGTATTTTGAGTCACTAGATTCAAAAGAAGAATGTTCTCTGGTTAAAGGTTTAGAAGATCTGAGTTGTGACAGGAAGGACACCCAGGATTATGGTGATGATGAATTTATAAGTTGGAATGGTACACTCTATGCCTTGAAAGTAAATTCTTTTAGAAGATTTATGTCATTTATCAATTTGCTTAAAAAAGATAGCATAGTTTACAACAATTGGGAAGTGTTCAGTAAGAAATACATTGATATGGTGAAATGGTTCTACATGGTGTATCTTAATTATGATGTTCTAGACAAGATACCACCAATTATTGGAGTGATTCAGATCAATTTGCTTAGTTTACACAAAATAGTGGATAGCCTTGGAGGCTATGTTGCAGTCACTTTGAGTGGCAAATGGGGAACCATTGCCAAATTACAGGGCCTAACAACTGAAGAAGCAAGTGCAGTACAAGACTGCTATAAAAAATTCATAGACTTGATAATGGTGTACCATGACATTGCTCAAGTACCCTGGATAGAGAAGGATGTGAGAGAAAGCAGTTGGACTGCAGAACAAAGGAACTCACAGACTTGCAGGCTGGAGCAGTTAGGGATGGACAATCAGAGCAAGGAATGGATAGGTTTGGTGGTGGGATGCATGGCAGTGAAGAACAAAAGGAACAAGGAACAAGCAGTGAAGAAGACAATGATTTTGATATCTTTGTGTGAAGAAATGGAAGCAGATCACTCAAGACTTTGATACTAAATCATTAGGGGGGAGATGTTGACCCTGTAATGGATTTATATCAAAGGATTATGTTTTAGTATATAGTATTTGTTAAAGACAAAGTTTGTGTATTATTTATTTAGTATGGGTCGAATTTTAGTTGTTGTTATGGGTCAAAGTAGGCACCCAAACAACCCGTTATACAATACAGTTATTATGGTTAAGTTAGGTAATGGCAGTTATTCACCAAGGGACACATTGGTTGGAAGTAACTGTCAAATAGAAGGGTCATGTCGTTTAAGTTTGTATATATATGTTTTCTTACATAAAACATAGTAACAATTTCACTATCAATAAATTCTATATTTGCAGTAAACCTTTGTCCATTTTACTTACAGTTATATTGCATACAAATCACACATACACAGAACTAACAATGGTCAATTTCAAACACATACTAAAGTCAAGAAATGTTGGCAAGAAACCTGTGACACACCATTGTTATAAATTTGGGAAGGTAAGTTTTGATTATTATTTTAATTTGTAATCATAAAAATCACGTGTTCCTTATTTATCAAGAAAATGAGATAAGTGTTGGCGCCTGATCAAACCACCCCAGCCACCTATCTTTCCAATTCCAGATTTAAGTATTTATAAGAGCAAGCTTTTTAGTGTGACAAAAATGAGCAAGCTTTTTAGTGTGACAAAAATGGTGAACGATATATATTAGCCTAACATTTTCATTCATTAATTTAGTTTGTATGTATTGGTACTTATCTGGAAGATTTTATATATTGGCTAGGCTCTTGAGAAGTTCCGTTGTTCAGCAGAAGAGGAAGTAAAGTCGTTAAAATCTATATGTTGTACGCATGTGGTATATCTGCCCTTTTTTTTTTTTTTTTTTTTTTTTTTTTTTTTTTTTT
>LBNU01015855.1:28084-50815 GCA_014162995.1 Artemisia annua
TTTTTTTTTTTTTTTTTTTTTTTTTTTTTTTTTTTTTTTTTTTTTTTTAAGATATACAAAACACCAATCATTGGTTAAAGATGTTATGTTTCTAAGCAAAGGTTAGTTTTTGTTATAGCATGGAGATGCGAAAGATTTAATGCGCTACTTTGAGGAGGATACGTTAGATTGGTCATGGGAGCCATGTAATTACCAAAATAACAGGCCGGTTTTCACATTTTGTATTACTGTTAATAAATTTATGGTTTCTTGACCTCCCTTCCATTTTTATCAGGTTGTTTTCCAGTTGCCACATATTTGATGAAATTTGTAATAATGTTCAATCAAGCACATAAAGAAAACATCCAACAAATAGAGGAAGAGAAGAAGAAGGAAGAAAGGTAAGCCTCAAATAACTAACTCAGTCTGCCATTTAGTCACGACATTACCTAATAGCCTAAAAAAATGCTAATTACAGTAATTGTTTTTATTTAATTTCTTTTTATCCCAATGAACTTGAAAAAATGCAGAAGGATTATGAGGATGCAGAAGCAGCACATGGCAGATGCATTCATTCTCGCAATGTTGATGATTAGGTGTCGGTTTCAAAACAAGTAGTTGAGTTTCAATATTACTAGTTGTTGACTTTTGAGGTCACAGAAGATGACCCAAAAAGTCAAACCATGACCATGATAGATTTGGTCCAGTATATATTTTGTGCATATATAGTTCTAGAGCTTGTAAGTATTCAGGAAAGTGTGGAGTTACAATGAATGATGTGGACTTTCTTATATTTATACTTTTAGTGTGTTTGTATAAAGCTAGCTAGGACAAGATTATGCATGCATATTTAAGAGGATATACATGCATACATACACACATAATATATACAAACAAACATAAACCCGTATATTGACGTACATATGACTACACGAGTCAAGTTATATATTAAACTTTAGATTACATAGGGTTAAGGTCATGTACTTCATCATACCAACCTTTATAAATATATATATATCTGAATTCTTAAATTGGGTACTTCGTATTTAAATTTTCCTCGACTTTGATCTATATATACCACTATTATCAAAACATGAAAATAACATGACACAGTTTTTTTCCTCAGTATGTCGAAATAACCAAAGTTTGATTCTAAAAATATTGGATTACATGGGTCTCCAAAATGTCATATGCGAATTTAGATTAAATGTCTTTTAAAAAACTAAAGGGGGCTTCCAATCTTCCAAACTGATTTCTATGGAAGCTCAAGAGCTCTTAATAGTTACCCATTTATTGCCAATAGTAACACTTTCTGTATAAATACGTGTGCATGTGGATAAACCATATCATTCATTCCAACTAAACATTAATTCCTAAGACCAAACTAAAAATGGGCGGCAAAGGTGGTGGAGGTGGAGGTGGCGGCAAAGGTGGTGGTGGTGGAGGTGGCGGCAAAGGTGGTGGTGGAGGTGGTGGCAAAGGAGGCGGTGGCGGTGGAGGTGGTGGCAAAGGAGGAGGTGGTGGCAAAGGAGGCGGTGGTGGTGGAAAAGGTGGTGGCGGCTCAGTTAAAGGTGGCAGTGGTGGTGCCAAGAGCGGGGGAGGATCGGGTTCCATGAAGGCACCGGGTGGTGATGGTTCTTATATTTCAAGGGCTGGTTTTGAGAGCAACCCAAAAGGTTATTTTGATGGCCTTCACGGTGGTTCCAAGGGTTGATGAGCCAAATTTTGTAATGAACAATGAGAGGCTAAGAATGTTATCTTGATGCTAATTAAATAAAAATTATGTGGTAACCTAATTCTATTTTCAATGTTGTTGTGAGTAAGTGCATTTTGCTGATTGTTTTTCGAACCATAAATCATTAAAAACACGTTACCAAGACATTAGAGGATAAGAAAGAAGATCACTATGAATTGATATCGAAGCATATTTAGGATTTACATTCATCCGGTCCATAAGATCGAGTGTCGACTTTTTAACCCTTTGACTAAGACTCATCATAAGGAAATCTACATATATAGCTTTAAAAGGTCGTAGAAACATATGAAGAAATATACATTGTTTTTCTTTTCTAAAATAGAATTGAGTTTTGATAATTAAGTTGATCATTTTAATCTCTTTCACCAATATAAAAACCAATAATTAAAAGACAAACAGCCGGTGTTATTTTAATACATCATTTTCCTAATTATCAGAATCTAAGATATTTTTAATGTAAATTTATATTTTTGTGTGTCATATATTGGATTTACATGTGGATTAATGTTTCTTAAACATGAAGATGTGGTAGCAACCAAATTAGGAATTTAGGAGGGAAAAGGACATGTGTTAGAAAATTGTTTGTATCCCTCTTGTGAAAGTGAATGTTACCCTCAAATTTGGCTCAACATATACATGGCAGCTCGATTTCTTAGGATTTCAGTTTAAAATATTATTACCAAGCGGAAAATTTCAAATTATGGCTGTTGATGCATTTTTGTTTACAAGAAATTTGGGACATTGAAGGCGATGGTTATCTACCAAGTACGACGACATATGGACGAGGTAAGCCCAATAGACAACACAATCGCTCTTATATATGAAACTGTTAATGTTTTGGTATGCCAACATGATCTATGGATCGAGGACTTGTTATTTATATCAATGAAACCGTTTGTTAAGGTTCGTTTATATATGTTTGCTAATATTTTAATCATTTATATTTCATATTTTTTTGCTTGTTAGTTTAACGGTTACGATAGGTGTCTTGATGAACATGCATTTTTTTTCAAACGAATGGACATGGATCAGAATTTTGTTTGTTTATGTGTCCGTGCTAGTTCGCTTTTTCTATGTGTAACTTTATTTCATTACTTGCAATGTAATAGTCAATCCAATTGTTGGTTAAATTTAAATTAAAAAACACGAACAAGCCATGTTCGTGTTCGCTTGCAGCCCTAGCTGGAGCTCCTTCTCCCCCTCCTCCTCCTCCACCACCGCCACCACCACCTTTGTTCAAGAGGCATAGTTTGTCAATAACTCTTTATTGAACCGACAACCCAACAAGCTGAAACCCTTGCATTGGTCAAGTCTAAAGAGTGCAGACCAAGGGCTGAGATACAAAATTCTGATGAAGCTACAAAGTAAGCTGTTTTCTATCGTAGGTAAACAATGTCTCCCACGAAGTATTACAATTTCTTATGGTTTATGCAACATTAATTAGGGTTCTCGAGATTGATATGTCAGAACTCGAGTCTCTCTTTTTAAGAGAAAGCCGAGAAGAAGAACAAGCGGCGGCAAGATTAATACCTCCTCAGGTATTATTTGCTAATAAATAATAAATCTGATATCGTGCAACACGTAAAACATAATCCACTAAATCAATCTTCCCCTTTTTAATTGTCACGATTGTTATTTTTAATTCGAAGTGTTAATTCGAGATGGAAACAGAATGAGCTTGAAACTCCAAAGACATTGTATTTTTTGTAGATTGACCGTGAGAGGGCACATAACTGCACAATCATGCTTTCAAATGTCAAAATATCATTTAAGGAACTGATGGTAAGGTCAAGTATTTATAATTATACAAGAAGTTATTTTTCTGGTAATTACAAATACTCACACACACTACTGAATTTGTGAAACTTGATAGGATCATGCCCTTGCTTTGGACGACTCGGCACTTGATGCAGATCAATTGGACAACATCATACAGTTTTGTCCGACAAATGAGGAAATGGACCAGCTTAAGGTAAAATGCTAGTTCATCTGTTTAAAAGGTTACATGGCAAGAGAGAAACCTGACTATGATGATAAGATTAATTGTTGCCTACTTTGAATTACGTTAAATACTATTGCAAATTAAATCCAATTGTAAATGAAGCACTTTATATATTCAATAAAAACACTAGTTTAACTGCTATTTTTCCGTTATCAAGGATCTTTACTTTGTATAACCAAAAGTAATCTTTGATAAAAATTAATGTTTGATATTTAACTTCAAAAGTAAGGATCTTTAATTCTGTAGTATCGCTTATTCAGTTTTTCTTTCACATGTTTATGGTCCAGTTCATGTGGGTAAACGAAGTTTTTAATCATAATGCATAATGGTTTATATGATTAGGATTACAAAAGGAGACAAGGATGAATTGGGAAACTGTGAACAGGTTTTTATTACACATTTATTTGTTTGTTTATTATGACGTTGAGCTCGGACAACTTAATTTAGGTAAGCTCATAGCCTTTAGAACTAATGAAAGTTGGTTGTATTTTGTGTTCAATTAATTAAACACATAAAGGATCAATCTCATGTAATCATATATGAAGAACATGAAAGTAAACTTACTTGATGATAGAACCGACTGATGATTAGGATTGGATGATGAAGCCATAGCGTTAGGGTTAGTCGATTCCGGTAGTGATGTCACCAATCCGATGGAGGGATTTCTCACGATTAATGGTGTTTGATATGAGAGAATATGTTATGTGACAAGATACCGGAAAACCACAAAGCCCGATGTTTTTTATTGTTATGACACTTATTTCCATCAAATAACTGTCAAATGTTAGTTAGGGTAGATAATGTCATTAAGGCATACTTTAGGGTCCAAATGGTCTAAGGCCACATCTAAAAGGATTTATTCTAACATTCTCCCACTTGGCCGTAAGACCATTTATTCATATATACATAAACCTGAAAATTATATTGGCCAATTGCAAGTTTATGTGAATTACCATAATTTCATAATAGCACCAAAAGCAAAAAGATACAGCCACACGTGTCGTGTTTGACACGGGACCCCCATCGATTATACTAATGGTACTAATCTGAAATATATGATTTCATTAAGCCAAAATGACAAAGTAATGTGGTACACATAAGCTTGTCTATAATGAAACATAAGTGTACACAGTTAAAAGTAAATATAAACAAACTAGACATTATAGTGAAGGATATTATCTTAAAGCGCTTGTTTTGAAGTTAAACATAATCATGAAATAGTGCACTAACTACAACATTATATAAGGTTTTGACGTAAACCCATTCTAGCAACATGGCCTTGAAATACTTTGGGTGGTAGACCTTTAGTTAGCGGATCCGCAAGCATTTCATGAGTTCTAATGTACTCGATACATATACGTTGTTCCTCCACTCTTTCACATACGAATAAGTACTTTGTATCGAGGTATAAACCAGCTCCAGTTGAACTATTATTGTTCGAGAAGCTCCGGCTGCGCTATTATCGCAGTATATCTTTAACGGGCTTGAGATGGAGTTAACAATTTTGATTCTAGTGATCAAGTTTCTCAACAACATTGCATGGCATGTCACATTATAAACGGAAACATACTCAGCCATCGTTGTTGAGGTCGTCGTTAGCACTTGTTTTTTACTCTTCCAAGAAAGAGAAGTGATTGGGAGACCTAAAACTTATGCCTAATTCTATGCCTAAATCTATGTGGCAATCATTTATTGGTTGTAGCAACCGGGTCCACTCTTTCACAACCCACTAAGCTAATGACACATATGTTAGGCACAAAATTAGTAATGTTTTTTTAGGTCTCCCAATCTTTTTCCTCCAAGAAATAGGCCCACCTGACAGCATGAAAATATATCCCAAAGTTGACCTACTAGAGTCTTTGCATTTCGCAAAGTCTGAATCCGAGTATCCAATAACTTCAAGATTGTCGGATCTAGTGTAAGTTAATTTGTACTCCTTCGTTCCTTGAAGATATCGCAATACTTTCTTAGCAGCTTCCAGTGATGTATGCCAGGATTAGATTGAAACCTACCTAACATGCCACATATAAATGCGATATCTGGTCGAGTACAAACTTGAGCATATGTTAAGCTTCCTACTACGGAAGCATAAGGAATTCGCTTCATTTCCTCATGTTCAACCTCAGTTTTCGGACATTGATGAGACCCGAAAACATCACCCTTAATTACGGGATGACTATGGGGGAGCAATGTTGCATATTGAACCTATTGAGTATACGTTCAATATATGCCTTTTGGGACAGTCCTAATGTTCCATTGGCTCGATCTCGGTGAATTACAATTCCAATAACATATGAAGCCTCACCGAGATCTTTCATGTCAAAGTTTCTAGAAAGAAAACGTTTTGACTCATGCAACAAATCAATATTATTACTTGCTAATAGGATATCTTCAACATAAAGCACAAGTATAATAAAATTGCTCTCACTCATTTTGAGGTATACGCACTAATCTACCAGATTCTTGATGAAGTTGTGTTTCTTCATCACTTCATCAAATTTTAAATACCATTGACGGGATGCTTGTTTAAGCCCATAAATAGATTTCTTGAGTTTACAAATTAAATATTCTTGGCCTTTAGATTTAAAACCTTGTGGTTGGGCCATGAACACATCTTCATGTAATTCTCCATTAAGAAATGCGGTTTTGACGTCCATTTGATGTAACTCCAAGTCAAAATGAGCTACAAGGGCCATTACGATCCTTAGGGAATCTTTTCTCGATACTGGAGAAAAGGTTTCTTTATAATCAACACCCTCTTTTTGAGTATACCTTTTGCAACCAAACGAGCTTTATACCGCTCAACATTTCCGTTTGGGTCAAGTTTGGTCTTAAAGACCCACTTGCATCCAACGGGTTTTGCACCCTTTGGTAATTCAGCAAGTTCCCAAACGTTCTTTTTACTCATTGAGTTCAGCTCATCATTCATTGCTTCCCTCCAATGAGCTGATTGGTCGCAATTAATGGCATCCTCATATGATTCAGGGTCATTGCATTTCCCTAGGTCAAAATAAGCCTCATTCAAATAGGTATAGTAATCGTCATGGTTTGTGGGTTGCCTATGTCGTTGTGACCTACGCAGCGGTTCTTGAGTTTCTTGTGGTTCAACATTAATTTCGGGGTTAGGTTCATTTTCCTCGACATTATTTGGATGATCTTGAGCAATTAAGTGATCATTCTAGGTTTCAAGTGGCGTGTTAATCGGGATGGGGACATGAATTATTGGTGTCTCATCTCAAGCCTCTTGAAGTTCAATTCTTCTAAATGAACCTCTCCCACTGTTGTTAGAATTTTCAAGAAATTCTGCGTAGCGTGTCTCGACAATTCTGGTACTATGAGATGGGCAATAAAATCGGTAACCCTTTGATCATTCTGGGTACCCAATGAAGAAGCAACTAATGGTTTTTAAGTCCAGTTTTCGTGATTGAGGATTGTATAACTTAGCTTCAGCTGGACATCCCTTTGGTCATTTTTCCCTTTATGCATTCTACACATTTTTCAAAATCAGAGAAATCAAGCTGTGGTAGAACTTCATCTTTCACAAGTCTAGTCATTCTATCTCGTGAAATATGGCCTAAACGTTGGTGCCATAACATTGATGAAGTTTCTTGATCTTGTTTTCTCTTATTTTGATTCACATTCTCATTAACGTTAAATGATAATAGAGATTCCAAAAATTGATTATCTACACATAACTTAAAGAGGTTTCCCTCTAGACAACCATTTCCAACAACACGGGAATTTAAACTAATATATACTTTATTGTATCCAAACGTAAATATAAAGTCATCAATAATTAGTTTAGATACAGATATTAAGTTTTGAGTCATGCTCGGTACATAAAGAGTGCCATAAAGATTTAAATAAAAGCCACCCTCCAATATTAATGAAAGGATCCCAGCAGCTTCTACGTTCAAATCAACTCCATTCCCGACTTTAACCGTTCGTTGGTTTCTTTCCAATCTCCGGATTGTACGGAATCCCTATAAAGAATTAGCAATGTGTACCATGGATCCAGAGTCAATCCACCATGAATTAATAGGGACATTAATATTAAAGGATTCATTAATCAAAAAATATTCAAATATACCTTTCTTTGCTAACCATTCCTTGAATTTTGGACAATCCTTTTGAGTATGCCCTTTCTTATGGCAAAATTTGCATTTTGGATCGCCATGGAATGAGCTAGTACTTGCACCCGTTTTCTGGACTTTATTTGGAGTAGAATTATCTCCATTTGAACCTTTGCCCTTCCATGAGCCCTTTCTCTTATTGGTGTTAATGGTAGCAACATGAACGATATCAGGCTTTTCAACTTTGAGGCGTTCTTCCTCTTGCACACACATGGCAATCAGTTCGCTCATTTTCCATTTATCCTTTTGCGTATTGTAATTGATCTTGAAAGGACCAAATTGCATAGGGAGAGATGTCATAATGAAATGAACTAAGAAACCTTCACTGATTTCCATGTCCATGCCTTTCAGTTTGTTTGCCATATCGCTCATCATCATTATGTGCTCACGTACACCACTAACCCCGTCATACTTAGTAGTCAACATTTTGAGGATCAAAGTGCTTGCATGGGCTTTTGAAGTCCCTTTAAATTGTTCCTCTACGGAGCTTAAGTACTCCTTTGCATTCTCATAGTCAGGAATGGCTCCTCGAATGGCAACGGATATGGAATTCTTAATGATCATGAGAGACATATGGTTAGATCGCTCCCACTGTTCATAAGCACGTTTTTTATCTGCTGTACTATTAGCAGTAAGTGCAGCGGGAGGATCGGTACGAAGCGCAAGATCGAGGTCCATTACTCCGAGAGTAAGTTTCACCTGATCTCTCCATGTTGAGAAGTTAGTACCAGTTAAGGGTTCAATTCCGGACAAGTAACCTGTATTGGAAGTTAAGGTAGGTGCTGACATAGATTGAAAATTAAATGTATGATCAGATAAAACTAAAGGAATTTAATGGGATATATATGTAAAGCATATCAGTATAAACATAAACCTATCATGAACACCAAAATAATAGGTATAAAGATGTTGTGCCTAATTATTAACTTCACGTTGGTTTAGTTAACAATTAAACCATTAATCATCTTTAACTAGGCAAAGCATGCACATATATCACATATCACCGTTGGGCAGAAACGTAACATATATGCTAATTATGCTAATATATATTTCATTGTTCAAGTTATCATACAAATAGCCGTTGGGTTCATTGAGTGATAAATTAAACAATCGCATAATATGGCCTGAATAAACTCGTATATTAATCTAAATAACCATTCGTTAGACTGGTGATCTAAATCAATTTACAAGTAACCATTTAACAGATTTAAGAAGTTCAGAAATTGCAGACGTTAATAATTTCCTACCACTAAACCTATGCATACTGTTATCATACAGAATAGTTGAATCATATAAAGCATTCACCAGATATTTTTCTTATCGGCATGAATCATATTCTGGTTTCATGTATTAGACAATTGTTTTTAATTAATACAACAGCATGATATATGTTCATTCATCATCAATTAGATATAGTTGTTACTTGATGATAGAACCGACTGATCATTAGGATTGGATGACGAAGCCATAGCGTTAGGGTTAGTCGATTTCGATAGTGATGTCACCAATCCGATGGAGGGATTTCTCACAATTAATGGTGTTTGATATGAGAGAATATGTTATGTTACAAGATACAGGAAAACCAAAAAGCCCGATGTTTTTTTATTGTTATGACAGTTATTTCCATCAAATAACTGTCAAATGTTAGTTAGGGTAGATAATGTCATTAAGGCATACTTTAGGGTCCAAATGGTCTAAGGCCACATCTAAAGGGATTTATTCTAACATTTTGTATTTTCTTGCAAAAGTTCTTCGTAGAGCTTATGAAAGTTCCGCGTGCAGAATATAAGCTCATAGCTGTAGGGGATAAACTAACCTTTCTAGAAAAAGAAGAGAAGTCTTCTTTCATCCCAAAATCTCTTTCTTCTAAAATTCTTCAAAAGAGATTTTGTGGTTTACAAGGTGGCTATAGGACTTAAATTTTCTCAAATACCTTGCCGCTCAACTTAATGACTATTAAACGTTAAAATTGAAAACGGATCATTAATTGAGGGGGAGCGTATTTGCTCAAAATTTCTGCACCGTTAAAAACTTTGTGCACCAGCAGCAGTGAAATTCAAAAAGTGTCTCAAAATCAGTAAAAGTTTAAACTTTTGTCACATTTCTCTCCAAAGTTTCTTCGAAAATCATTTAAATCAATTGGGATCACAAAATCTCAAAAGATTTGAAATTTTATGTTTGGGGGGGAGAGAATGTGATTTAAATATGAAAACTGATTTAAATGTGATGTTTTTGGACTCAAAAGATATTTTTGGACTAAAAAGATTCGTTCTCCCGTATGTGCTAAAATATTTTTGAAGTTTTTGAATATTAATCAAAGCACATATTGAGGGGGAGCAAGTGATTAAATGGTGAATAAATGATCTCAAATGAAAGCTCACCCGTATGTGCCAAAGTTTTAATAACTTTCTAATTGAATCAATCAATGGGCACATATTGAGGGGGAGCAAGTGGCTAAGAGTCTTTCACGTGTTTTTACAATAATAAGTAGAAACCGTGAATTGATTACGACTCAGAATTTGACTCATGAATTGACGAAACATGAAAAATCGTGAATCGAAAAGACTAGTCCTGGCCGGGTAATAATTTCAAGCTGGTCTAACCAGTGATGTAAACGTGTCTCGAAGAGGACTGGTCTAAGTAGAAAGTACCGTTTCGAGAAACTCTTCTTAGATGTATACTTTGACGGGTCTAACTTCCTTTTTAAGGAATGTTAACAACTTCAAGTTAGTTATTAGGGCTAGTTATCACCTAAAAGCTGATAATAGATCCCTTTAACTAAGCAACGTAAACGTGTCCCTAGGGTATATGTCTATTGAGAGCAGATCAATTCAAATAAGTGCAACTCACCCCGACATGTGCAAATTTCTATCTTAAACCTATGAGCACATGTTAAGGGGAAGAATTTGAAAAAAATGATAAAACTCTCAAAGTGTTAACAAAATGTGTTTCTTAATCATAAACACTTTGAGAGAATTTTCAATGATTTGGTTATATGGCGATTGTGGAAAGATACAAAAAGACCGACCACTCTATTTTAAATGCATGGAATTATAATGATGGTAAGGTTAGGTATATGCTCCCATGATCCACCAGAACCGGAGGGATCTCCCAGGGACAATCCAATAGATAGATTAGAAGTCCTTAGGAATGATTGCAAAAAAGGAGAAAAGTGAGAAAGGGAAGAGTGCCGACTGAGATTGAGCTAGGACTGGAACCAACCCAACAAGGTTCTAGTAATGAAGTCTCGGTAAGCACTGAAGGGGTTGAAAAATTAAAAAGAAAAGAAATGATAAAGGGTGAAAAGAAATAGCCCTCCAATGATTCAACCTTAGGGCAGACACCGGGTTCGATTCATATGCTACTGATTGTTACTAAGGTAACATCGGTATTGAAGATAAGATGTCATGGACCCAGTGACGCACTGCACTAAACCTTCCAGCCACTCAAGTTCTCTTAAAAGAGCTTGTTTCATTCTCACGGGGAACCGGTGTTATCTATCGACTTGTCTCTTAGAGTTAGTTGATATTGAAACAGGAGACCCCTCCCTAGTCTCCGCATAGGATAACCAAATTGCATTTATCGAGTCTAGAGCCAAGAGATGCATCAAAAGATCTCATAGGAACACTTGATACTTCTACACTGGTTATTCAACATTAAGGACACCAGTTGTAATATTTTGAGTCCTACGCAGATCTTAGCAATCTGCCAAGAACACTTATGAGGGAATATACTTATGTATTTCCCAGTGATTGAGTGGAAACTCCTGCCAGGGTTAACATCAAATAGCCCTGACAGCAGGTCACTTCGGTAATCTCTTGTAGATTACGCTTAGTGTGTACGGTGGTGTTCCAAAAGGTCTACAGTCATGGGGTGATCTCCAGCGACTCACCTAATCGTTGGTGTACTTCGGTATGTCAGTGAAAGCCCTCCCGGGGGCATCCGATTAGGAACGGCCTTGGTAAGGATTAGAGAAAGTCTTCACACTATGCTGTTGACAATCTCGAANGGTGGTTCAGATTTTGGTTCCGGATAGGTAATCTAGTAGTCATGGTTGGGTGGTATAGATTTGATGTTTCAGTTGCTTTTATGATAGGTTAGTTTGATGGTGGAAGATGGGGATGGATACAACGCAGTTTTGCGCATTTGCTATGAATGTGAAAGACAGTTCGTGGGACAAGGTTCTGAAGTTACTTAGGGATCTGAAACCAAATAATATTATCCATTTGCTTTTCTTTTGTTTTATTAAAAAAAATGTTTTTGTTTTTTTTTTTATTTAAAGGATACTTTGGTTTATCCGATTTGGTACGGATACTTTGGTTTATCCGGTTTATTGTTTGTTAAGGCATGTCTTCTGGCATCGATAACATTTACGGTCTTAGAAATGTCATTTAATAATGACACGGGTCTTTAGATGAAGTTCGAACAGAAGTTCAAAATATTTTCAAAACATGCCTTATATGGCTTGCAGTTATCTCAGACTATAACCCGTGCCTAAATTGATGGTTTGCTATTACTTCAGATAGCAACCCGGTTTTCAAAATGAGGAAAACGCGTCACCAATTTGACACCATTAAGACGATTGTTCCTAACAACGGATGAATTTCATCCGGGAATGGATTACTTTTCACTGTGTGCGGACCCTCCGAAAAGTTGTACGCTTCAGTGCAACCTTTCTAGAAAAAGAAGAGAAGTCTTCTTTCATCCCAAAATCTCTTTCTTCTAAAATTCTTCAAAAGAGATTTTGTGGTTTACAAGGTGGCTATAGGACTTAAATTTTCTCAAATACCTTGCCGCTCAACTTAATGACTATTAAACGTTAAAATTGAAAATGGGTCATTAATTGAGGGGGAGCGTATTTGCTCAAAATTTCTGCACCTTTAAAAACTTTGTGCACCAGCAGCAGTGAAATTCAAAAAGTGTCTCAAAATCAGTAAACGTTTAAACTTTTGTCACTTTTCTCTCCAAAGTTTCTTCGAAAATCATTTAAATCAATTGGGATCACAAAATCTCAAAAGATTTGAAATTTTATGATCGGGGGAGAGAATGTGATTTAAATATGAAAACTGATTTAAATGTGATGTTTTTGGACTCAAAAGGATATTTTTGGACTAAAAAGATTCGCTCTCCCGTATGTGCTAAATTTTTGGAGTTTTTTAATGTTAATCAAAGCACATATTGAGGGGGAGCAAGTGATTAAATGGTGAATAAATGATCTCAAATGAAAGCTCACCCGTATGTGCCAAAGTTTTAAAACTTTCAAATTGAATCAATCAATGTGCACATATTGAGGGGGAGCAAGTGGCTAAGAGTCTTTCACGTATTTTTACAATAATAAATAGAAACCGTGAATTGATTACGACTCTACTCAACCTTAGGGCAGAAACCGGGTTCAATTCATATGCTACTGATTGTTATTAAGGTAACACCGGTATTGAAGCAAAGACGTCATGGACCCAGTGACGCACTGCACTAAACCTTCCAGCCACTCAAGTTCTCTTAAAAGAGCTTGTTTCATTCTCACGGGGAACCGGTGTAATCTATCGACTTGTCTCTTAGAGCTAGTTGATATTGAAACAGGAGACCCCTCCCTAGTCTCCGCATAGGATAACCAATGTGCACTTATCAAGTCTAGAGCCAAGAGATGCATCAAAAGATCTCATAGGAACACTTGATAATTCTACACTGGTTGTTCAACATTAAGGACACCAGTTGTAATATTTTGAGTCCTACGCAGATCTTAGCAATCTGCCAAGAACACTTATGAGGGAATATACATAAGTATTTCCCAGTGATTGAGTGGAAACTCCTGCCAGGGTCAACATCAAACAGCCCTGACAGCAGGTCACTTCGGTAATCTCTTATAGATTACGCTTAGTGTGTTCGGTGGTGTTCCAAAAGGTCTACAGTCGTGGGGTGATCTCCAGCGACTCACCTAATCATTGGTGTACTTCGGTATGTCAGTGAAAGCCCTTTCGGGGGCATCCGATTAGGAACGGCCTTGGTAAGGATTAGAGAAAGTCTTCACACTATGCTGTTGACAATCTCGAAGTCTGAACTTGTAAGTGCCGGTATGTTTATTACTAACCAAGTTTTATGCAGCTCAACATACCATACTTACCATGTTCACCACCATCACTCTAGTTCCACATGCTCATACCAACATCTAATAGGAGTCGTCAGAACTATTCAACCGTGAAGATCTACTCAACAAAGATGTATGGGCATGTTGGAAAGGCGTATTCACAACAGAGACAAAGAAGCCGACGATTGATGCCGATTGCTGAAAAGATGCAGATTCATCATCTCATGTTTACACTTCAACATCAAATCTAAAGATATCATGATCAAGTAATGGGCTTCAACTATGCTTCCACAACTCTGATGCAGAAGATCATGATCCAGAAAAGTGTAAGCATGACAACACAAAGACTATCACAACATCGCAAAGAGACACATTCACTCAAAGATGACTTGAAGCTAAATATTTGAATGATGAGCAAAAGAGCAGAGTCAAAGATCATCCTTTACATCAAGGAAGTCATCTTGAGTCGTTTATCAATGAAGAATCAACAACTACGAGCTACAAAAGTATCTACAAAGATCTCAATGCAAGAATTCAAGATTTAATTTCGGGGTGACCTCCCTTAGGGGGAGATTGTTAGGAATACGATTTTTGTATAAGAAAGATTCGGTCACCCCAGATACGATTAAGCGTTGTTTAGCTCGTAGTATTTATAATAGTTAGTAAACCGTAGATTAGAAGTAGTTAGTATTCGTGGAGTCGGGTCGGGTCTTTACCCACTGTCAGCCCGATCCACAGCCCAAGTGGCAAAAACTTATGTACATATAAATACCCTCTCCCTCCTTGGAGAGGGTGCACCTCTCATAATCTATTTTTTTTTTTTTGGTTTTCTCTCTAGGTGCCATCCTCTTTCTCTATCTACTTTCTCTCTCTAGTTTTTCTTCTTACTTTCTTCACTCTTGAAACGAACCACACAATCATACCACACGAATTTGATGTTATGTGATAGCTTACAGTAATGGTAATCGTGTTAGATGAATTTGCCCTTTGCGAATTAACCCGAATTATGTGATTTAGAAGTTGGTTTTTGAGTTTTTGGGGTTTGGTTTTCGTCACAGCAGTAGCAGATGAAAGGGGTGTTGGAAAAGTGGAGTGTTTGGCAAAAGAAATAAGAGGGAAAACGTTTTGGAACAATCAGATGGTCGGCCCCCTTAAACATTAAGGGGNATTTGTAAGTGTCGGTATGTTTATTACTAACCAAGTTTTATGCAGCTCAACATACCATGCTTACCATGTTCACCACCATCACTCTAGTTCCACATGCTCATACCAATATCTAATAGGAGTCGTCAGAACTATTCAACCGTAAAGATCTACTCAACAAAGATGTATGGGCATGTTGGAAAGGCGTACTCACACCAGAGACAAAGAAGCCAACGATTGATGTCGATTGCTGAAAAGATGCAGATTCATCATCTCATGCTTACACTTCAACATCAAATCTAAAGATATCATGATCAAGTAATGGGCTTCAACTATGCTTCCACAACTCTGATGCAGTAGATCATGACCCAGAAAAGTGTAAGCATGACAACACAAAGACTATCACAACATCGCAAAGAGACACATTCACTCAAAGATGACTTGAAGCTAAATATTTGAATGATGAGCAAAAGAGCAGAGTCAAAGATCATCCTATACATCAAGGAAGTCATCTTGAGTCGTTTATCAATGAAGAATCAACAACAACAAGCTACAAAAGAATCTACAAAGATCTCAATGCAAGAATTCAAGATTTAATTTTGGGGTGACCTCCCTTAGGGGGAGATTGTTAGGAATACGATTTTGCATAAGAAAGATTCGGTCACCCCAGATACGATTAAGCATTGTTTAGCTCGTAGTATTTATAATAGTTGTTACTTGATGATAGAACCGACTGATGATTAGGATTGGATGATGAAGCCATAGCGTTAGGGTTAGTCGATTCCGGTAGTGATGTCACCCATCCGATGGAGGGATTTCTCACAATTAACGGTGTTTGATATGAGAAAATATGTTATGTGGCAAGATACAGGAAAACCAAAAAGCCCGATGTTTTTTTATTGTTATGACAGTTATTTCCATCAAATAACTGTCAAATGTTAGTTAGGGTAGATAATGTCATTAAGGCATACTTTAGGGTCCAAATGATCTAAGGCCACATCTAAAGGGATTTATTCTAACATTTTGTATTTTCTTGCAAAAGTTCTTCGTAGAGCTTATGAAAGTTCCGCGTGCAGAATATAAGCTCATAGCTGTAGGGGATAAATAGAATAAACGAACACAACCGGATATGATTGAATCTCTAAAAGGCGTGTGAACACTTTCAGATCGAATCAATTCGGTGGTTCCCCCGAATTATTCAATCGGATACAATTCAGAGATTGAGAACGTTTTGAATGCTTGTGTTTGAGATTGATGAACTAGAGAAAATTAATGACCAAAAGAAAAGCGTATCCATTCTCTATAAAGGATTATGGCACAAACTATCTTTTATGAAGTTTTTTCAAGGGTTTCAAAGTTATCAAAATTAGTCCCTTAAGTTCTAAAAATTTAATTTTCTGAGGAACTTTTACCATAACAACTTGGACTCTGCCAGGGGCTGCCGCCCCTTGGACCCTACTCCTAGGGGCACTTCCCCCGGACCCTCGTCCCTTAGGGGTTTCGCCCCTAAGATCATAATAAATTCAAATAGGCGTGCACTCCGCACCTCCAAACCTAAACGATGTCTTATTATGACTAAATTGGTCAAACAAGTTAATCCAATTACACTAAAAATATCCAACATTCCTCCCCCATTTTAGTGCAATCCTTGATTAACTAAAACAAGTAATCTCAAACAATCAAACTTTTGCATAAATGAAATGTCGTGACGATTGAATTTCACATTAATACATTACACATTCCAAATATTCGAATACCAGGGTGTCGCTAAGGAATGAACCCTGGGAATTCATTATGAATACACGAAGATAATGTACACAAAAGTTTACATACATAGTAGTTCTATCTTGAAATATGTTTTACTAGCCTATGTCCTTATCCTTCATAAGCATGTCAAAGCCAAGTCCTAGCTTCTTGAAGCGGCTAAACTTCATGCTCATATAGGTAGTTTCTTTTAATCATGCCCTGCTTGCACTTTTTCAAAAGAACTATTAAGAAGATAAACTTCAACCTCTTTATCTTGCAGGTCCAAACACATTCCATGGGATAGTATATCATGTGTTCCAATCTCTAAGTGTAGGCTTTCCGCATTGAATTCAGCTTCTAACATTGTATTAGAAGGGAATTGGGTGTCTCACCATTAGAAAATTTAAACAGACTTTTATTTCATCCCTATTCCGACTTTGTGCACTAAGTTTCTTGCAAACCTCTTTGTCAAGTGGTAAGCAATTGATGGTGTAGGTTCACTATCTTAACGCATTATATACACATGGTAACATTGACTTTTAAACATAATACAATGTTTAATAACAAGTCCTTTAACCATAATATTTCTATAAACTAAAAATACAACGAACAATGATGCAATGGTTGAATATGTTGTACAACTTTGTTTATTTGATCTCAAGATTTTACACTCACACTAAACGTGAAAATCCAACCATGGTCTACTTGATCAATAAATTCAACTCACATCGATATATCCTTGTAATACTTTAAAGGATTTTCATTGTATTCTAAACCATAATCCATGGTTTCTTTCAAGTACTTTAGTACTCCATTTACAACAGTCAACATACGTAATCATTGACCACTATCATTCGCCTAAATATACAAGTACCATGTATCTATTAGACAAATAACGAGGCCGAACATAATTCGAGTAACATATTATGGCTGATTGTGTTTATAACATCCCAACATATCACCACAATCATGATATGTAAATAAATTACAACTGTATCTACGCAATACAAGGATTTATCAAGTTTAATAAAAACTTAGTTCCCTTATTATGAAACACGTATACAGTCTCATATATCTCCATCTACAAGTCACCATTCAAGAACACACTCTTGAAATTCATATAAATGGACACGAGAAATACTATTTTCTGAACACACTATTCAAAATAATCTTTGCCCAACTCTGAAAGTTTAAAATACTCCACAAAAATATTCCAGTTAATCAATTTCAAAGTCACATAACCTTGTGATTCATGAAATCAATAAAATAATCAATACTTGATACTAAGGATTATGCTCATCGCAAGTCAACAAACATTTCAAAAGAAATGAACAACATCATAACGTTTTGGTTCTTCTTATATCAATTAGGCAATTGATTCACCATAATAGTTTTGATATACAGTTGCACTTTGAAACCATGTTTCTGGAAATTGTTTTCTATTGCAATTTTGCCATACAATAACATCATCGAACTTACAAAGTTCCTTAAACTTTTAATATACGTATTTCAGTGTCGAACATTTTCTGTTATTAGGCAAATAAAGAAAACGGAATAAGAATCACACTTTCATGGTTCCAAACATTCTGACATAGCAAAACATGCAAATAACATAATGTACCAAATCAAACGGAATTTCAAATTATAAAAGTTCATGCAATCCACATTTTTAACTTATCAGTTTCATATCATTCCAACATCATGAAAACCTCGATTCTAAATATGATATTCGTCATCAGCAATCCGCACATGCCAAATGTTAAAGCATACAGATTCAATGAAGTAGTATCTTTAGTTGTGAATCTAAGTTCCATAATACATTTCTATATGGATTACATCAACATACCAGATTCATAAAACATATATTCTACTTGGTACTTTAAGAAAATAACTAAACATCCATAGTTGCTTCATTCGTTGTCAAATAAAAATATATAATTATACGTAGTATATAATTAGATAAAATCTCTTGCACTTGTTTCAAGTAAATACACCACTTACTATGATAAAGCATCACCAAAGTTCACCGTTATTCTAATAATAGGAGTTACAATTATTTTCAACGTGAATGCATGTCATGTAAGACATAATATCAGTTTTCAAGATTATGATACTTCACAGTGTGGGCGTGTGGCTTTCATAAACAATCATTTAACTAATTAAAGAAAGTGTACCGTACTCCGATGACTAAACGAATTCTACCATGATGCATATCTAAAATATATATGCATATATCCGATATCCGAATATCATCCTTCAAACTTGTCAGACCCCAGACTTTCTTTGTCATCTCAAACTCTTTCTATACCACACCGAATTTGAATGTCTTGTCTTTAACAGATTCTAAACCTCTTTCACTTATTGTATCAGTTTGTTATGATTAATCATATCCTTCACAGAATCAGGGTTCGTCATCTTCAATAATTGATTCGATCTTTGTAGGGGATAAACAGAAAAAACGAACACAACCTGATATGATTGAATCCCTAAAAGGCATGTGAACACTTTCAGATCGAATCAATTCGGTGGTTCCCCCGAATTATTCAATCGGATACAATTAAGAGATTGAGAACGTTTTGAATGCTTGTGTTTGAGATTGATGAACTAGAGAAAATTGATGACCAAAAGAAAAGCGTATCCATTCTCTATAAAGGATTAGGGCACAAACTATCTTTTATGCAGTTTTTTCAAGGGTTTCAAAGTTATCAAAATTAGTCCCTTAAGTTCTAAAAATTTAATTTTCTGAGGAACTTTTACCATAACAACTTGGACCCTGCCAGGGGCTGCCGCCCCTTGGACCCTACTCCCAGGGGCACTTCCCCCGGACCCCCGTCCCTTAGGGGTTTCGCCCCTAAGATCATAATAAATTCAAATAGGCGTACACTCCGCACCTCCAAGCCTAAATGATGTCTTATTATGACTAAATTTGTCAAGCAAGTTAATCCAATTACAAAAAAATATCCAACAATAGCCTTCTCTTATATGTTACGGTTTAAATCACGGGTCAGAAGATATTGATACAAACACCTTATCTGTTGTTTATAGGTCTATATTGTAATCTAATGCTAAAGTTTGTTTTAATTTAGGTTTCTGAGCTTCGACAATGCCTAAACTTTTGTCATAGTGCTATAGAACAGGCAAGTTATCATTGATTAGTCAATGATAAGATTATTCATTGAAACTTTATATCTCACGGGTGTTGGCAAGTGTATCAGATTATGAGTTCTGCTAAATTGAAGAGAGTCATGCAAACACTTCTTTGTTTAGGAAATGCATTGAACCAAGGGACTGCAAGGGGTAGTTTGGTTATTATGCGATTAGTTTGGTTGTTAATCTAAAGAGTTTTCGAGTTTTTTTTCTCCTCACAGAAAAATGTATTTGGTTTTGTTTTAGGTGGTGCCGTTGGATTCAGGTTGGACACCCTTCTAAAACTCACAGAGACTCGTGCAAGGAATAGTAGAATGACTCTTATGCATTATCTTTGTAAGGTACTCATTTCTTTTGCTTTCATGTATACTCTCGTCCTAGGTCATCAATAAATCACTTTGATATTTGGAACAACATATGATTTCATTTCACCTTCTTTTTCATGATAGTCGCTGCTTGATGCCAATAGGTTCTTGCTGACAAATTGCCTGAAGTCCTTGATTTTTCCAAGGATCTTGGAAGTTTGGAACCTGCATCAAAGGTAAGCTATTTGGAGTTTCAAGCAGTTCTTATAAGAAAGCGATGCTGGATTTCGTTAAGGTTGATGATGTTGATTATTTTTGGGCAGATGCAACTGAAACTATTGGTAGAGAAAATGCAAGTGATTACCGGAGGATTTTGTAGAGTTACTGAGGAAAAACGATTTGCCAAAAAAGAGGGACGCGTATCCAAAAACATCTGGAAGGTAACAATATCAGTTTAACGACGCGGGGTTACTTATCAAGCTATTATTGTTACCGATTGTACGTTTGAGAACATAGCTGATATGCCTCGAGTTACTTATCATATATCAGTTTAACGACATGGGGTTAGTTATCTAGCTATTTGAGTGGGGTTTAAATGTGTTTGTTGGTTTGAAACTTTTTAGGATTGGATGTTTGTTTGGTGTGTGTAAATTTAGTTTGTGGGTGTCTAAATCTTGAAAGGGAGGGTTGGGTTTTGGTTGGGGATTTTGGTGTTTAAAAAGGAGTATAAATTAGTACCTAACTCGATTACGAATTCTATTGACTAGGGTCTAAAGAAGTTCCTTTGTTCAGCGGATAATGAAGTAAAATCCTTAATCTCACTTTATAACACTCTGGTATGTTACATGTATTATATATTTTTTTTTTGAAAAGCTACATGTATTATATTTTTTAGATGTATAAGATACATTCGTCGGTTTAAATTTTATATTTCTTATCAAAGGCTTGTTGTATATTTCATAGGGTAAAAATGTGGGTGCTTTAGCTCAGTACTTTGGCGAGGATCCTGCCAATTGCACATATTAGCAAAGTAATAAGAAAATCACTTTGAAAAGATAACGGGTTTCATATTTTTTATGAATTGTTCATGCTTTGATGGTTTCTTGACTTGCTTTGCATATTAATTACCATTATCCATTTTGTTTTCCAGTCATTTTAACTTTTCTAGAGTTTGCAAGAATGTTTAATCAAGCGATTGAAGAAAACACCAAACAATTAGAGGCGGAGAAGAAGGTGGAAAGTAAGCCTCACATAGTCACATGAAAAGTTGATGTGAACCACGTCAAGGTGGTACTTGGATTGGCTTCTTTAAAGAGCTTAGGCTAATTTTTACAAGAAAAGCTTATGAGTTTATGTGTTTCTAAATCACGCCTATTCAAATAGTGTTTGGATTAGCTTACGTAGTTTCAAAGCACACTATTGGAAATGTCTAAAAAGAACAACACTCAAAGAATCACGTTAGCAAACAAAAGAGACTACGAGGGTGTAAATAATAAAAGTAAGCTAAAAAGGTAAATATAAATATTAAATAGTTTATGAATTTGGGTTTTTTTGAGCTCCTTCAAGTAATTAAGGGCCCGTTTGGAATGGGGTTTTTTGGTGGGGTTGGACTCAAGGATGGTTAAATCCTTTGTTTGGTGTAGATTGGGAGTAGGTTCAAACCTTCCAACTCTACCATCTACAAAACCCAAGCCACCCCTTTACTTTTCTACACTTTTTATTCTTTTGTGGGCCCATTTTACACACTTCTCTCTTTCTCTCTCTTTATTTCTTTTTATTCTTATTATAAAATTAAAATTTTTAATTAAAATTTTTCTCTCTCCTCATTTAATTTAAACATATATTAAATCTAAATCTAAATTCAAATCCTAATCCAAATCCAAATCCAAATCATAATCATAAACCCATCTACAAACCAAACGGGCCCTAAGTTTATCCAAATTAGAAAAAAGTGGCATTCTGGTACGTCTTCCCAAAACTTTTGTAGGTTTTGCAGTTAATGAACACAAAGTGTAATTCTATGTGGCTAGAACTTCGTTCTTATATTTATTAAACCATCAAATTACAGTACTTTAATTTAGTGTAATTCTGATGTTATTTAACCTAATCATTTCTTATATTTATAATATAGCATAAGCCTAGTGGAAAAATGTTAAGTAAAACCCGTTATTTATATGCATTACTTGTCATAATCAACATGGCTGAAAATAAAAATTAGCGTTTAAGTTTCTAGAAGTCTATTGGCCGAGTTTCGAGTGCTCTTGGTGTATATTTCCCCNAACGGTACCTACCGACCGTTAGACGAAAAGGCAAGAAGGATCTAGAGACCCCTCTTGGGCTAGGATTGGCCAAACACCTCTATCCCACATCGCCTGGGATAGGAAATGCTCCAAGGTTGGGATAGTATAAATACATGGCCTCATGTATTCATTCAT